>APFE031722275.1:233952-265718 GCA_000404065.3 Pinus taeda
CTCCTCTCTCTCCACTTCTCACTCTCTATGTATTTCTTCTTCCCTCCCTCTCTCCTCCTCTCTCTCAAGTTCGCTCTATCATACTTCCTCTCTCTCCCTCTCTCTCCTATCTCCCTCTCTCTTCACCCATCACTCTCTCTTTTCCCTCCAATCCTCTCTCTTCCCCATTACTCTCCTCCTCTCTCTCAAGCCTTGTCTCTCGTTATTCCTCTCTCTCTCTCTCTCTTTTCCCTCCAATTTTCTCTCTTTCTCTCTCTCTCTTTTCTCCAATCGTCTCTCTTCCCCCATATCTCTTTCTCTCTCCAACTATGTTGCTATATCCCTCCCTCTCTCCTTCGCTCCCCTTCTGTCTATATTTCTTTCTTTGTCTCTTTATCTCATCCTTAAACATACCCTCTCTCTCTCTCTCTCTCTCCATCTCTCGCTTGTCACTTCCTCTCTATCCATTTCTCACTCTCTGTCTTTCGTCTTCCCTCACTCTCTTCTCCTCTCTTGAAATTCGTCTCTCTTCCCCCATCTCATCCTCTATCTCTCTCTCTCTCTCCACCCTCCAATCCTCTCACTATCTCTCTCCTCCCCTTCTCTCTCTCCCACTCCATTTATGTGTCTCCCTCTTCCTCTCTTACCACTCATCTCCTTCTCTCTCTCGTCATTCCTTCTCTCCCCCATTAAGTTTATCCTCATCTCTCCTTTGTCACTCCCCCTATCTCTCCACCTCTATCACTCTATGTCTTTGTTCTTCCCTCCCATATATATTTAAAATTAATATATATTATAATATAACAAATTTAATTTTGTATTAATCCAAAGTTATTAAATTTAATAATATTAATACTATAATATATTAATATGAATATTAGATTTAATGATAATAGTAATATTAATTTTTTAATATTAATTGTGATGTCCCCTGTGAATGTGAATATTTTTTTTATGGCAAGTAAAACAAACTAGAACCGATTTAAGTTTATGTAATTAGAAATTTAGTTTTAATTGATTAAAAGAAATTTTATGCTGGAAATATGGCAAGGAAAGAAACTGTTATAACTTCATAACAAGATATTTATGAGGAGGGTGATGGAATTAGTTCTCAAGAAATAGTTAGGTTGGGTAGTTATCGACCCTAACTACTCCTATGAAAAATCCATCCCTAAAAGATTAAGAGGATGGGAGGCGGGGGCATCTGCGATCAGGGAAAGGAGGAGTAAGAAAAGAGAAAATTGTGACGTAGACACTGACAGACAAAGCAGTGGATAACCCTGGTTAGGACCAGATATTTGTTGTTGTTCAAGACTGAATTTTCTTGAAGAAATTACCCAGGATCAGGTAACTCGGGGGGACACTGAGGACACTGTAGCACAAGTCTCAAGGTTGGGAGGCAAATCGAGTTAAAAGGTTTATAAGTAGTTGAACAAGCCAGATAAGTTTACGTCTGGAATATTTTTCTTAGCTATTACCAGCGGTATTATGTTGCTTAATATTAGAAACACAATGCTAAATTTCAAATATAGTCACATATATGAATAGTAATTAAAGATGCTATTAACACTATGCATGTATGTACTAAAAACTTTTAAGTTCAGAACTCTGCAATATGAGACAGAATTCGAAATACCTTAAGAGACAACACTAAATTCCTTACTAGAAGATTTCTTCGATAGCAACATAATTAATATTGGCACGATACAGGTAGGAAAAGGAAACTTGACAGAGAATCTAAGAACAAGTTCAAGTTGATATTAAAACTTTAATATAAAGGAATAGCAATAAATAGACAAGTGCCTTTGTTTCTTTAATACTAGAGAACCTTTCACAATATTAAGACAAAACGCATAACCCTACTTTAATCAAGTGGAATCCCCAAAGCTGGGTACTAATAAATGAACCTGAATTTAGTGCATCAGTAGGGCAATATGCAAGCAGTAGGAATTGTAAGTATTATAGCCGCAAGGGTTGCCTTTAACTACGTGAGGGAAAGCTAAAGACATGAAAACCTTTAACAAAAAAAGAAATAGCCCGTGAGATAGAATACATCATTTTCAGAATGCGGAGAAACAGAGTAATAAAATCTCAGAGCGCGAAAGACCACTCATAGCATTCTTTTCAGTATAGATGACAAGTAAATAAATGAGCCTACAGGACTCTGCGAGACTTGCATAAATAGTAACAGTAAATTTACATTATCCAAAGATAGAAACCGTTCTTCGGAATTTACAGTTCAGGAGGAAAAAATTACCCAACCATACTTTGTAACCGAAACTCTGGGTCGAGTCGGCTTAAACATGCAAACAGTTTGATTACAATAGTAACCCTTAAATCAAAATAACAGTTACAATACTTTTAAAAAGCGTAGAGACCTCAGGACCAACGTCCCATACGATGAATACATAACCTTAAGGGCCATAGACTCAGGGTCTCATCAAACAAAGAAGTGAATAACAAGCTCAACTTAGCTAAAACCCAGAAATTCGAAGCTAGAACAATACCACTGCTCTGCTATCTTAAACATGCGACAAAAAATTCATAAGACCAAGGGCAAGCCCTTCTATCTTTGCTAGATATATCAATATCAAACTCATATCCGTTGAAAACCGAAAAGAGATTTTGGAGTTTCGACAGCAGGAGCTAGGCCACCTAAAACTGCACTTGCAAACCATGTCAACGAGGCTAGTTTAGAAATGCTGACAAATGAATTAAAATACTGCAACACATTTAAATGATGCCTTAAGGTGGAGTTTCTTACCCGGACTGTCATTAAACACCTCCAACATCCCTGTATCCGTGCCCAAAGCTATAGCATCACACTGTGGTCAAGAAGGAAAGATAATTAGAGTGTGAAAGGCCTCTTAAAGCACCGACGTAGACAAATTTGCGGAGGTTAGGCTCAGAGTTTACCATAGGGAGAAACCCTCTGTGCGAGAACAGGCGCTGAAACCCTCCATCGAAACAACACAACAGTAAAGACCCTTCCCAAGCCCGACTAAGCATAATACCACCAGCATCAACCTCCACCATCTGATGCAATGCAGCAAGGAGAGCCCTCGATGGGGTACAAAGCACGAAGCAGCTAGGAGACAACTGTCTGCCACGCAGAAGTCTCCAGAGATGATCGTCCCTTCATCCTGGCAAGTGGCCTTCTTACATTAAAAGTCCACAATAAAGTTTGTACCATCTCGCAATAGATCAACCCTGAAATCATTAGTGATAATACTTCGTATGTAACATGAGGGTTTATGTATGGTTAGGATAGTCGACTATGCAGTTGACAATCTATTAATAAAAATGGAAACCTTGAAATCATGAGTCCCGTTTACTAATTGTTCAATGGTTGTTAAACATTTTGTCGCTGTCATGTCATACCATTTACATGGTAATGACAGTTAATTATGTGCTCATTATAGTTAATCAATATTTCTTATGATAAGTCAATTACAATTAGCAGATATAGCTTATGTTAAGAATTATAATCATTTTCATTTTTTTTTATGGAGACATTACATATGGTATCAGAGCACTCAGGCTGTAAAACTGAAACCTCTGGGTAAGAAATAACAAGTTTTGTGATATGCATGTAGGAAGTAGGAACAATCAGCATGAGAAGGACAGGGAACCTATCAACCATATCTGCAATGGGGACATGAGCCCCGCCATTTCAGGAGGGCAATCATGAAGTATGGGTACAGCTAGGCGAGGAACCTCGGGACACTGGTACAGACATTAGAGTGACAGTACAAGAGTTAAAGGATGAAATGGCCCAATTATGGACAGATAACAAAAGATTGATGCTAGAACAAGAAAAGATTATGAAAAGTTTATCTAATAGACAAAATAATCAGCCACTAGTTCCCAGCCTTGAACATAGAAATATATCAGGGGAACAAGAATTCTGGACAGAAGATGTGGAAACCAGAGGTGGTGAGGAAAATCGTGAAGAGGAGTCTAATAATGTTTCCAACCACCGAACCCAGAAAAAGCAGAAAGTGGAACTTCATGGGGAGTTTCGAAAGATGAAGCCACCTCTTTTCGATGGACAGTAGGAAGAAGTGATAGAAGCATGGCTCATAAATATGAACAAATATTTCCAGCTATATGAATATGACCATAACTTGAAGGCTCGTTTGGCCATTTTCCAGCTGCAAGGAAATGCCACACTATGGTGGGAGGAAGTAAAGATTGTTCGGGGAATGGATGAACAAAGTATAACTTGGGAAAATTTCCAGATATATTTTAAAGAAAAGTACCTAACATAAAGGTTTTATGATGAAAAATCTAAAGAGTTTCATGATCTCTGGCTAGGACAATTGACCATGGATGAATTTATAACAAAGTTCACCTCGTTACTTCGTTATGTGCCCTACATACGTGAAGAAAAAGCAAAGGTACAACGATTTATCAACAACTTACCTCTATTTATGAAAGAACGACGAGAATTTGACAACCCAAAGACCATGGACGAAGTGATCTGCAAAGCACAGATTTGCTATTAGTAAAATAGACCAAAAGGGGACATGAACAAGAAATGGAATGACAAAAGGATAAATAAATTTGTTCCCAGTCATAAAGGAAATAAAGGCTCAGGCAGCTAGGGAATTTACAAGGGAAAAACTAACATAAATTTCAATAAAAATCTACCCAGATTTAAGGTTTGAGGCGAAGCAAAAACTAATGAGCAATCGGGCAGAGTTGAAGCTGAGTTGGCTACAAGGCCCCCTGTACAATGCTGGGGATGCGGAGGGCTACACTGTGTCAAAAATTGCCCACAACGCAGGGGAACTAACCAGATCTCTCATCTACAATAAGCCTCTACAGTCGGAGAGATAGCAAGGAGTTTTCCCAAAATTAACGCAGCCATGGAAGACCACCAAGCAGAATTTCAACCTACAATGGTTGAATTTGAAGGTAAAAATTTTAACCAAACTGTATCTATTTTGATTGACCTCGAGGCTACTGTAAGTTACATTAGCCCCAAGAATGTGGAACAATGTAAATTACAAGCAGTAAAGTTTAAAAATCCAGGGTTAGTGAAATTAGCCACAGGAGCCAAAAGAAGAGTTTTGGCCAAGGTCAATAATTGCCCTCTAGAGCTAGCTGGTCAGTCCTGTAGAAATTTCTACAAAGATCAGCTACCTTTGATACCATGTAGAAATTCCCACTGTAGATTAAATTGATTATGAAATGTACTAAAGAAAAATACTCAATCTACTTCTATTATCAAACTTGCGGAAGCTTAATTGATTTTGAGCAAGATCAAACAGAACACATATAACAGAGAAGAAGATTCAATCACACATGAAACATAGAAGAATACTCTGGGGAAAGCCCCAGCTAAAAACCTCGCTATTTGTATTATCATACAAGTGGAAATATCTCAGGATTACACAAAGCTTTAGCTCTCAAGCTATCCAGCTCTCAGTACAATCCCTCATTGCTGCTCATAGACAGAATAGACAACACATATGCCTTTCCTCTACCCTTCAAGCCTCCTATTTCCTTGCGCAGTTTCTTCTTGGTCCTTCAACTGCAACCTGTGTGATTCTCACCTCACACACTGCTCTGACCTCTGTAGTAACTGCGCAATCCAGAAGGAATCAATTCCTTCTGCATGCAAGAGATTTTCTTATAGGAAAATCTTAGAAACTGATAGTACACTGTCCTTGCCTTTAATCTCAATTGGGTCTCTGTCTGAACTGACATGCATGAGTTATTTATGAGAGAATCCTCAGTTATCTGGAGTACACTAGTTGCATGCATGCATGCACTAACTAACTGAACTCACAATTAGTTCCACAAGCTGTTTGGAACTAATTTAACTAGACTTAACTCAATTAACTGAGCTAACTAATTACAACTCAAATAAAACTCATCCTTATCTCCTTAATTAAGGGATAAATTCCTCAATCAAAGGGATAGTTGTTGCATGTCTTCACAAAGACTTAATGTTTAAATTTCACCAAGTAATTAACTCAAGATGAATTAATTAATTATTTTTCAAACAGCGAGTGAGACTAAATTCAAATTTTAATTCTCAATTTTGATTCAAGGACAAATCAAAATTGGAATATACCCCGAAATTCTATTTATAGAAATGCTATTTTTAGCATTTCTATTTTTTTGCTATTTTCAACAGAGTTTGAATATATCCTGAAATTCTATTTATAGCACTGTTATTTTAGCATTTCTATTTTTATCATTTCTTGTTGCTATTTTCAACACTCCCTCTCAACAAGAAATGAATTCAACTTGATCCTGATCCTAAACCTTTGGAATGTTTTGCATGCAACACTTCTCTCAAGTTTTGTTGCTCCAACAACTCTAGAAACAAAAAAAACATACAACCTGAATCAGAATGATGCCTTTGTCATCAAAGTCTTTGACTGTTATTGCCTCTATCGACTGAAAACTCTGCACCTATGTGCTCTTCAGTATCTGACTGCTCTAGCCTCTATCAATTTGATCTCTGACTGCATCAATCACATTAATTCCTCCTGTTGCATCCATGTTGCTTCTGGTCCTATCTCCCAACACTGCATCGGAACTGCACCTCCTCTCATCACGTTGCATTGTGCTGCTCACTGTTGCATTAACAACTCATTTACTGAGAAGTAAGTAACTGATCTCCCAACTGACCTCCCTGTTGGGCTAGAAACACCCTTTGATGCTAAAGCTCCCTCTATCTCTCCATCTGCATCCGTCTCCACCCACTCAGCAAGTCCTGCTACTCCTCACTGGGGCTCCCGTAGGAAGGTCTAATAAAATAGGTTGGGTACCTCAAGGATTCTGCCCCTATTTTAGCCTTCTTGGGACTATCTCTTCACATCGCCCCACCTTACACTTGGAGGTATGGTTGCATGTGATCCCTCTGCCCAATTGGCTCGAAATTCCCCTCTACTGGAGGTCTCTGCATGAGTGGATGCCTCCACTCGATCTCCTCTCGGCTTCTCTAGTTGTGGTTGCTCCACAACCTCCTGAAGTTGCTTTACCAATTGTGGCTCCTCCACAATTGTTTAAGACTTCTTCTGGCACTACATATTGAGAGGTAATGTACTCTCCCTCTCAACCACCAAGTCTCTACAGTTGCCTTACTCTTCAAGGCTTTGCATGCATCTTGAACCTCAAGAGTATACATGTTCTTGACTCATGAACCGATCTGCTTCACCTGTCCCGTGGTGATGTGTCTAAGGAAAACCTTTCCCTTACTGAAGACAACATCGTAGCCTTTGTCCTCCACCATCGTGATTTATACCAAGTTTTTATTCAGTCCAGGCACATACTTCACATCAGTTAGGGTGAGAGGAGCTCCATGCTCCCTCTAAAACACAACCGTACCTTCACCTGAAACACGGTACTTTCCATCATCGCCCATCTCGATGTGCATCTTGAGGTCTTTCTCCTCCAAGGTATTGAATAAACTTTTATCGCCGGTCATGTGGAATGAGGCTCCACTATCAAAAAACCAATCATAACCCATCATCGATGAAACCATGCATGAAAAGAGGGTAAATTCCATTTCGAACTAAGAGGCTTATGCCTCACCTTCCGATCCTTTTGAGGATCCCTTCTTGGACTTCTTCGATGGGCAATTAGTTGCATAATGTCCCATCTTGCGAATTCGTTTTGCACTTGCAACCCGAAACTTCAAACTTCGAATTCTTCTCAGTAAACTTTTCACAACTATTATAACCTTTGCTCTAATACCATGTATAAATTTATACAAAGATCAGCTACCTTTAATACCATGTATAAATTCTCACCATAGATTAAACTGATTATGTAATGTACTAAAGCAAAATACTCAATCTACTTCTACTATCAAACTTGTGGAAGCTTAATCGATTTTGAGCAAGATTAAACATAACACATATAACAGAGAACAAGATTCAATCACACATGAAACACAGAAGAATATTCTGGGGAAAGCCTCAGCTAAAAACCTCGCTATCTGTATTATCATACAAGGGGAAATATCTCAAGATTACATAAAGCTTTAGCTCTCAAGCTATCCAGCTCTTAGTACAATCCCTCACTGCTGCTCATAGAGAGAATAGACAACACATATGCCTTTCCTTTGCCCTCCAAGCCAACTATTTCCTTGCGCAGTTTCTCCTGGGTCCTCCAGCTGCAACTTGTGTGTTTCCAACCTCACACACTGCTCTGACCTCTGTAGTAACTGCGTAATCCTGAAGGAATGAATTCCTTCTACATGCAAGAGATTTTCTTATAGGAAAATCCTAGCAACTGATAGTACACTGACATGCATGAGTTATTTATGAGAGAATCCTCAGTTATCTAGAATACACTAGTTGCATGCATGCATGCATTAATTGACTGAACTCACAATTAGTTCCACAAGCTGTTTGGAACTAATTTAATTGACTTAACTCAGTTAACTGAGCTAACTAATTACAACTCAAATACAACTCATCATTATCTTCTTAATTAAGGAATAACTTCCTCAATCAAAGGGATAAATGTTGCATGTCTTTACAAAGACTTCATGTTTGAATTTCACCAACTAATTAACTCAAAATGAATTAATCAATTATTTTTCAAACACAGTGAGACTAAATTCGAATTTTAATTCTCAATTTTGATTCAAGGACAAATCAAAATTTGAATATATCCTAAAATGCTATTTATAGCAATGCTATTTTTTTTGTTATTTTCAACAGAGTTGGAGTATATCCTTAAATGCTATTTATAGAAATGCTATTTTTAGCATTTTTATGTTTATCATTTCTTGTTGCTATTTTCAACAAGTCCATCCAGGAAGATTTGAATATACTACCATTAGGATCATATGATATCCTTATTGGTATGGACTGGCTCGAAAAGCACTGGTCCCTTATTAACTGCAAAACTAAAACCATTAATTTTCGAGATGATAAGGGGGGAAGACAAGAAATGCAGGGCATTCAGAAGCCTCTGCAAATAAGACCTGTAACCACTTCCCAACAAAATGCATCAGGAAAGGCTGTTAGATTTTTTCCATTCAAGTAGGTTATGCTGACCCTAAGGAGAAATCTGCTGTTTTAGAAGATATACCAATAATACAAAAATTTCCTGATGTTTTCCCTAAAGACATTCCGGGTTTACCCCCAAAAAGGGACATATTTTACCATTGAGCTAATTCTGGGAGATGCCCTAGTCTCCTGAGCCCCTTACCATATGATTATTCCTGAATTGACGGAATTGAAAATGCAGCTGTAGTAGTTGCTAGATAAGAAGTATATACGACCTAGTGTGTCCCCTTGGGGAACAATGCGAATGTGCATGGACTACCATCAGTTAAACAAGCTGACCATTAAGAATAAATATCCTTTGCCCCATATAGATGAATTGCTTGACCAGGTCAAGGGGGCAATCATTTTCTCCAAGATTGACCTCCGATTAGGTTATCACTAGATCCAGATAAAGGAGGAAGATATAGCAAAAACAACATTGAAAACTCGTTACAGACACTATGAGTTCGTGGTGCTACCTTTTGGTCTGACTAATGCCCCAACACCTTCATGTGTCTCATGAACAACATATTCCATCAATAATTGGACAAGTTCGTATTGATCTTATTGATGACATCTTGATCTACTCACGGAGCATGGAAGAACATAAGGAACATCTCCGCATTGTCCTCCAAGTTCTAAGAGAACACTAGTTATATGCCAAATACAACAAGTGTGATTTTTTCAAAGAACAAATCCAGTACTTGGGACATATTACCACCAAGGAAGGAATCGTGGTAGACCCATAGAAAATAAAAACCATTATGGAGTGGTCGGTGTTGAAAGATGTGGCAGACATAAGATCGTTCATGGGCCTAACTGGATATAGGCGATTTGTGGAAGGTTTTTCTAGGGTAGCAAACCCTATTACCTCTCTGCAAAAGAAAGGAAAAGCCTTTAGATGGACCTTTGGCTGTCAAAGGAGCTTTGACCATCTTAAGCATCTACTCACCACTACCTCAATTTTGAGTATTGTTGATCCTAGTAATGAATATGTAGTGCGTACGGATGATAGCAAGGAGGGGGTAGGTGGCGTACTAATGCAAGAGGGTAGGGTTACAATTTACGAGTAAAAAAATCTCAAGGAATACAAGCAAAAGTATTCTGCATATGACTTGGAGTTAACAGCAGTAATTCACGCCTTGAAAATTTGGCGACTCTACCTGATGGGAAAACAAATTATGCTTTTAACAGATCATCACAACCTAACAAGCTATTTCAAACAGCCCACATTAAATGCTAGACAAGCTCATTGGGCTGACTTTCTAAGCGAATTTGATTTTGAAATCATGCACTTAAAGGAAAATAAAATCGAGTAGCAGATGCTCTAAGTCGAAAGGTAAATTGCTTATATGAGATTTCTTTTAGTGAGTTCCACACTACTTTCTATGAGCATATTCGAGAAAAAACCATGCAAGATGTGGTATATAACCATTTGTGGCAGCAAGTAAAAGTGGAAAACAACCATGAACAACAAATGGGGTATGAAGTTACTCCAAATGAGTTGCTGGTTTATAGAAAGAGACTTTATGTGCCTAACCAAAAATTGCTTAAAGAAGTGATCTCGAATGAATATCATAAAAGCCCTTACGCAAGACACCCAGGATATTAGAGATTGATTTCTGTCCTTAGAAAGGAATTCTTTTAGCCTGGTATGAAGAAAGAAGTAGCAGAATACCTAGGACATTGTTTGGAATGCCAACTAATAAAAGCAGAGCACCAACACCCAGCAGGGTTGCTTCACCCACTACCTATTCCAGAATGGAAGTGGGAGACAATATCTATTGATTTCATTATTGGACTGCCTCAAACAGAAAAACTAAACGACTCTATCATGGTGGTGGTAGATAAAATGATAAAATCTGCGCATTTCATACCTGTACAATCAACTTATAAAGTAGTGCAAATTGCTATCATTTTTATGCGAAATATTTTTAAGTTGCATGGCTTACCCAAAATGATCATCTTTGACTGAGATGTAAAGTTTACGTTAGCTTTTTGGAAGGCCTTGTTTGAGGGATTGTGAACCCAATTACATTTCAGTACCACATATCATCCTCAAATGGATGGGCAGACAGAAAGAGTAAATCAAGTTGTTGAAGACATGTTGCGAGCCTATGTAATGCAATAGCCATATAAGTGGGAGGACTACTTGCATTTAATAGAATTTGCCTACAACAATGGGTACCATACATCCTTACGGATGAGCCCATTTGGAGTATTATACGGGCATAAGTGCAGAACACCTTTGAGATGGAGTGGCCCAGAAGACAAACTAATGTTGGGACCAGATATGCTGGAAGAGATGGAAAAGATGTGCGAGTTAATATAGAGGCTGCTCAAGACCGACAAAAGAACTTTGCCAATCAGAAAAGGAGCTTCCGAGAGTTTCAAGTAGGGGAGCACGTGTGCATACGGGTTAAAGCCAAGAAAAGCATCTTGCAATAGACCGGATGTGCTAAGCTAGCACCCCGATTCTATAGACCTTTCTAGATTTTAGCTCGAATCGGGCCATTAGCGTACCAGCTCGCTCTACCCAGTCACATTTGTGGACACAACGTTTTTCATGTTTCTTTACTTAAGAGATATATTTATGATGCTAAACATATAATAAACTGGTAGGACATTCAAGTGAGTCGGAAAGTCAAACTTCTCAAAACAATCTATTGTAGACGTATATACAAATGGATAGATATATACACATGCAAAAGTAAAGAAGTTTAACAGTTGAATGAAATTCTTTTCAGGCTATGACTAAAATTCTTTTATTTTGAAAATCAGTTCGAACTGGAAGGAGAATTCCTGGTAGAGCCAATGAGTATACTTGATCGGAGAGAAGTAATGCTGCGGAGACGAGTTAAAATTCAGTGGCAGCATTATGGGCATGAAGAAGCCACCTGGGAAGACGAGCGGACCATGAGGGAGATCTATCCAGGGTTGTTTCCCATAGAGGAACATTAGGACGATGATCAATCTTAGGGGGGGAAGATGTGATGTCCTCTGTGAATGTGAATATTTTTTTTACTGCAAGTAAAACAAACTGGACCTGATTTAAGTTTATGTAATAAGAAATTATGTTTTAATTGATTAAAAGAAATTTAGTGCTAGCAATATGGAAAGAAAAGAAACTGTTATAATTTTGTGAGAAGATATCTGTTAGGAGGGTGATAGAATTAGTTCTCAAGAAACAGTTAGGTTGCGCAGTTACCAACCCTAACTACTCCTATGAAAAATCCATCCCTAAAAGATCAAGAGGATGGGAGGCGCGGGCATCTGCGATTAGGGAAAGGAGGAGTAAGAAAAGAGAAAACTATGTTGTAGAGACAGACAAACAAAGCAGTGGATAAGTCTGGTTAGGACCAGATATCTGTTGCTATGCAAGGCTGAGTTTTCTTGAAAAAGTTACCCAGGATCATGTAGCTCAGGGGGAGACTGAAGGCGCTATAGTGCAAGTCTCAAGGTTGGGAGACAAATCAAGTTAAAAGGTTTATAAGCAGTTCAACAAGCCAGATAAGTTTACATCTGCAATATTTTACTTAGCTATTATCAGCAGTATTATGTTGCCTAATATTAGAAACAAAATGCTAAATTTCAAATATATTCACATATATGAATAGTAATTAAAGATGCTATTAACACTGTGCATGTATGTACTGAAAAATTTTAAGTTCAGAAGTCTGCAATATGAGATAGAATTTGAAAAACTTTAAGAGACAACACTGAATTCCTTACTAGAAGATTTCTCAGATAATAACATAATTAATATTGGCACGATACAGGTAGGAAAAGAAAACTTGACAAAGAATCTAAGCATAAGTTCAAGTTGAGATTAAATCTTTAATATAAAGGAAGAGCAATAAATAGACAAGTGCCTTCATTTCTTTAATACCAGAGAACCTTTCAGAATATGAAGACAAAACACATAACCCTACTTAATCAAGCGGAATCCCCATAGCTGGGTACTGATAAATGAACCCGAATCTAGTGCATTAGTAGGGCAGCATGCAAACAGTAGGAATTGTGAGTATTATCGCTGCAAGGGTTGCCTTTAACTATGTGAGGGAAAGCTTAAAACATGAAAACCTTTAGCAAAAAAAAGAAATAACCTGTGAGATAGAATACATCATTTTCAGAATGCGGAGAAACAAAGTAATATAGTCTTAGAGCGCGAAAGACCACTCATAGCATTATTTTCAGTACAGATGACAAGTAAATAAATGAGCCTACAGGACTCTGCGAGACTTGCATAAATAGTAACAGTAAATTTAAATTATCCAAAGATAGAAACCGTTCCTTAGAATTTACAGTTCAAGAGGAAAAATTACCCAGCGATACTTTGTAACCGACAATCTGGGTCGAGCCGGCTTAAACATGCAAATAATTTTATTGCAGTAGTAATCCTTAAATAAAAAAGAACAGTTACAATACTTTCGAAAAGAGCAGAGACCTCAGGACCAACTTCCCATAAGATGAATACATTGCCTCAAGGGCCAGAGACTCAAGGTCTCATTAAACAAAGAAGCGAATAACAAGCTCAACCTAGCGAAAACCCATAAATTCGAAGCTAGAACAATACCACTGCTCTGCTATTTTAAACATGCGACACAAAAGTCATAATCCTAGGGGCAAGCCTTTCTATCTTTGCTAGATATATCAGTATCAAGCTCATAGCTATTGAAAACCGAAAAGAGATTTTGGAGTTTTGACAGTGGGAGCTAGGCCACCCGAAACTACACATACAAACCCTGTCAACGAGGCTAGTTTAGAAATGTTGGAAAATGAATTAAAATACTGCAACACATTTAAACGACGCCTTAAGGTGGAATTTCTTACTCAGGTTGTCGTAGAACACCTCCAACATCCCTATAGCCGTGCCCAAAGCCATAGCAACACACTGTGGTCAAGAAGGAAAGATAGTTAGAGTGCGGAAGGCCTCTCAGAGCATCGACGCAAAAAATTTGTGGAGGGTAGGCTCAAAGTTTACCACAGGGAGAAACCCTCTATGCGAGAACAGGAGCTGAAACCCTCCATCGAAACACCACAACAATAAAGACCCTTCCCAAGCCCGACCAAGCACAATACTGCCAACAACAACCTCCACTGTTCAATGCAATGAAGCAAGGAGAGCCCTCAATGGGGTACAAACCACGAAGCAACTAGGAGACAACTGTCCACCACGGAGAAGCCTCCAGAGATGACTGTCCCTTCGTCTTGGCAAGTGGCCTTCTTACATTAAAAGTCCACCATAAATTTTGTACCATCTCGCAACAGATCAACCCTGAAATCATTAATGATAATACTTTGTATGTAACATGGGGGTTTATGTATGGTTAGGATAGTCGACTATGCAATTGACAATCTATTAATAAAAATGGAAACCTTGAAATCATGAGTCCCATTTACTAATTATTCAATGGTTGTTAAACATTCCGCCGCTATCATGTCATACCATTTATATGGTAATGGGAGTTAATTATGTGCTTATTATAGTTAATCAATATTTCTTATGATAAGTCAATTACAATTAGCAGATATAGCTTATGTTAAGAATTATAATCATTTTCAAATTTTTTTATTTATTTTATTTTATTTATTATTATTATTTTTTTTTAATGGAGACATTACATTAATATTAGGGTTAATAATGTTTTTATTGTATGGTATTAATAATAATTTGGCCCATGGTATTTGGCCCATCACCTAAACAAAACCTATTTTTTGAGTTTTAGTATGTATAAAGGGGTTTATGGAGTAAATATAAAAAGAGGTTTTATTTATTTACCGTACCTCTCTTTTATTTATATTTTTATTTATTTATCACATTTTTTTTTTATTTACCATGGTATTTGGCCCATAGGCTTCACCTAAATAAAACATATATGAGTTTTCGTAAATATAAAGAGGTTTATGGAATAAATATAAAATGAGGTTTTTTTTATTTAAGGTACCTCTAGTTTATTTATATTTTTATTTATTTAACATACTTTAAATATTAATTTTATTTATTAAGATACCTCTAATTTATTTTATACTTATTTATTTACCATAACATCTTTTTTTTGAGGTTCGGAAACCTTTTTATATTTTAAATTTTATATTGTGTTTATACATACTAAAAATAAAATAATTTTTTAAATAGATTCGACGTTAGATTAAAAATGTTAAATGTTAAACATTACGTTTACATTTAGATTTTTAAATAGGGGTTGTTTACATTTATGTTTTTATGTGATATCTATCTCCATACTTTGTTGTTTACATTTACGTTTACATTTTTATGTGAAATCTACCTTCATAATGAGCTGTAAAAAGCCTCTCGAGTGCAATTATTATTATATAAAATTATAAATTTGATTTCATGGCAAAATTTACAAAATAATCTTGATTTATTTACTAAGCTGATTACAACCTTTAATAATAAAACAAAAAGATCACTGATATTTTCATAGAGATTAAATATTTTTTGGTAAAATTGATATACATACTGTTATTTTTATAGAAAATAAAATTATATTTTTGTAAACAAGAAACATTATTAGAAATATTTTACAATGTATATTCCGAGGTCGATGATTACACAAAAACAGCGCTGGAAAGTACCGAGGCCAAAGGTGGACCATCTATTAGTGAAAGCGAAACTAGATGGTCTTTCAGTATGATCATCACTCTTATTGCAAATCATGGGCCAAACAAAAATGTAAATAGAATTTACAAAGTGAACAACGACCCTACAAAAGGATGCCATCAAAACTTAAATAGCAGAGTAATCTGAAGGAAGACAATAGCAACTAAAACTTAAATAGCAGAGTAATCTGAAGGAAGACAATAGCAACTAAAGCATAATGGAAGAACTAGTCAAGCTTATGTTTCCGATTATAAGTTTTTCTAATTCGAGGAATTGGTAATTAGGTTGGTTTTATATTGATATAACCAGGGATGATCTGAAGAAAGACCAGGGCAACTAAAGTATAATGGAAGATTTAGTCAAGCTTTTGTTTTTGATTGTTATAGGTTTTTTTAATTTGTGAGATTGGTAATTAGGTTGGTTTCATATTAATGTAATCAGGGATGATTTTTATAATTAGTTATACGTTAGTGTTTAGAAATACTCTTTTTTAATTTTGGAATTGGAGGTTCACAATTTTTTAATGGCATTTTGAATGTATCTGAGGGTGAAGAAAAAATTTGAAACATAAAAATGACTAGCAAAAAAATTTGAAACCTTAAATTTAATTTGTTTGTCTTCATAAATTCTAATGAGTGATTTTGACAATAACTAATTTAGACAATCTGTTTAGTTGCAGCATTTATTTCTTTTTGATCAGTTAATAATGCATCTATTTTTTGTCACCATTCTTTGACTCTGTAAACCTACTTCACTCTATTTTACTCTCCAAGACCCATATAAAATGTAAAAAAAAAACCAAAAAAACAAATAATTATCATCAATTTTTAATTAGATACATAAAATAAATTTAAAATTCCAAACTTACTCTACTTCCACCTCATAAAAAATTTCATAATATATTTATGCTTCACATCCGACTATAAGCAATCCAACTACTTTAAAAAAAATAACAAAAAAATTTCAAATCTGCTCCACTTCCTACAAATACAAACTCATTAAAAAATAATTAAAATATAATTAAACTTTAATTTCATAATTTTTATAATAATGTATATCACAAAATCCAAACTACTCTCAAAAACAAAAACTAACGATTGCTATAGTTACTCAAATGTTTTTATCATATTTTTGTTTTAAAAAATATCAAACAACCACCTTTCCATGTAAATTTTATTTGGTGGGGGCAGGAGCAGGATTTACGTCGAAGAATCAGTAATGTTTGGACTTGTAAGCATATCAAGATTGTGGCAGGTGATTAGGTGGGGACAATTATAGTTGTTTAGGTATGTATGTATTAAGTGAATTAAAGAGTTTTAGTAAGTTTAATAGTTAAGAGTTTGTGTTTATTTTAAAATAGTATAGTTCAAACAATTTATAAATTAATCTAGAAAATAATAGAAATTTTAGCAGAATTTTTTGAAAATCTTAGTTAAAGGTGCCCCAAGTGTTCTTGATGATGCTGAATCTATTTCCACTATCAAATAAAAGATTCAAACGCTTCAACATTATGATTTTTTGATTTTTTTTTACCAGATCCAGCAAAAAAATGTCGTCCCCAGGAATTTGTGGCATCCTCAAAAATTGCTTTTTAAAAATAGATTCAAATTCAAAATGATAGAATATTTACATTTTTATAAGATATATATATTTTTAAAGTAAACTACCATGGTGAATTGATAACTTGGAGCATGGTTGGAATTTCAAAACAGAGTCACCCATCAAATTTAATGATTTTCACACTTTCCTGGCCCATTTTCTAATATCAAGTAAGGATCCTACAGGGAAATCACCCCATAACGGGCAAATTGCTTTTTAAAAATAGATTCAAATTCAAAATGATAGAATATTTACATTTTTATAAGATATATATATATATATATATATATATAGTATAAGAAAGTAAACTATCATGGTGAATTGGTAACTTGGAGCAGGTTGGGATTTTTCACACTTTCCTGGCCCATTTTCTAATATCAAGTAAGGATCTTGACAGGGAAATCACCCCACGACGGGCAAATTCCCTGTGAAATTCCATCCCTGAACCCTAGTTGCTGCCATTGTAACATTAAGTGTATATTAACAACCCTTTACCATGGTGAATTGGTAACTTGTTTGAGTAAACCAGTAACACCAAGAGTATATCCAATAGCTCTTTACCATGGTGAATCGGTAACTTGTAGGAGAAATTTGGGGGAAGCCCAAGATAAAACTTAGCCACTGCCACTATAACACCAAGAGTATATCCAACAACCCTCACCCCAAATACACTCCACTATAACATCAAAAGTATATCCAATAACCTATAAACCATAGATACCAACCTCCGTAAACTTTATCACAATAGGTTAAAAATGTATCGAAATGAGATTTGGAACTGAAACTGAGTGAAAAGATAACATACCATTGTACCACTAAAAGATTTTCATAGTCTTTAATAGTCGAATAAAAAATAAAGTGGATTCTTTATCCTACAAACAAAAAAACTCATAAACTAATTTAATATTTAACTACAACACAATTTTAAAATTAAATTATATTATTACTTTCTACTTTAGAGAAAGGAGAAAATATAGATGATATTAACTTTGACTGTATATGCAGATGAGCTCGGACAAGGAGGTAGTGCGAGATGAACCGGATTCCGAGTTTTTGGGGAACAGATGAGGCCAACCTTATACTGTCCAAATAAATGTGTTTGCTCTCGGGAAGGGTGGTCGCGAGCAGAGAGTGAATCTCTGGTTCGACCCTTCGCTGGAATTTCAAAGATATTCCATCCTCTGGAACCATTACCATATTGTGTGAGTAGTAATATATGTTTCAAATTCTTCGACGATCTCTAAAATAATTTTATTCGAAGGTCGTGCATTTCGTCATTGTTCAATGGTTGGGATAATGCAGGTTTTCTGTAGATGATCTCCCCATCAGGGTTTACAAGATCAACGAAGCCAGAGGCGTTCCATTTCCGAGGAATCAAAGCATGGGGAGCTTCTCTACTCTCTGGGAAGCCGATAAGTGGGTGACGAGGGGCGCGCTGGAAAAGATTGACTGGAGCAAGGCGCCATTCGTTGCTTCCTACAGGGATTTGAGATCGAATCTTGCCAGTACCTGGGCAGCGTGACCTGCGTGGTTATTACCAGCAATTGGTGGGAAGGGTTGAGTTACAGTGACCTCAGTCCAAATCAAGCCAGGTTGTACAAATGGGCAAGGAGGAATTACATGATTTATTATGGTAAGGGTTCATTGCTAGTATTTGACAGGTTTTTTATTACATAAGGTTGTGAATTGTAATTTTGGGAATATTCGAGAATCTATGTAGTTACTATCCAATAATATTATAACTACACATTTAATTATAATTTTAATATTTAATATGTAATCATAATTACTTATTAGTATTTATGTAGATGTGTAGGTTTACGAGTGGTTATTATCCAATAAAATTTAATTAAGTTTTTGTCTAACACAATTAATTTCTCCATTTCAAATGGCAATTTAGTAGTCCTGGGAATGAAGACTATCAATTTATTGTTTTATTAACCACTATTAGTTTAGCATTGACCAATACAAGTTTTTTAAAAATATATTTCTAACTTAAATAGCTGAGATTAAACTATCCTACATCAATTTCAATATTTTAAGTGTTCTTAAAATATAAAATTTATTTTCCAAAATAATTAAATCTAATAATGGAAAATAGATAACTTTTCACCATTGAAAATGATTTATTTTCACTAATTTCCATATAAAGTTAACCCTAATATTTTTCACTAATTTGTAAATAAACTTAACCCTTTGACTACAAATGGTTAGTATATCAAAACCCAATATGAAATATTTATTATTATCTTATATAATAATAATAATTTTATAATTTGAAATTATAATAATTACAAATTTAAAAATTATATATAAAAGTATTATTAGTATTTTTTCCGGTAACCATTTAAAATTATAATTATTATATATAGATAATAAATTAAAAAATTTCAAAAGCATTATATATCTTTATTCCTTTTTTTTTGTTGAATTAATTGTCCGACCTTCTATTCAAATTGATAATACAACCATATTACAAAATGTACAACAAAGATGTGGGCCACCTAAAGCCTAGGAAACCAAGCCTCAGACCCACTATCCGGGCCTAGGGCCTGCAAAATCATGACAACGCAACCACAAAAGATAATCGGAAGCTCAGACCGTTTGATCTATTACTAGAGATCTAACGGTCATTAACAATATCGAGCCGTTAACAAACACTTCCTTTAACTCTTGAATCAGACCTGATGAGCCTTTAGAGATTGCTCTATAAAAATTTCGGGTCCGTTTTGGCTAATAACCCTCGCGCATGTAATCCGCCTGAAGTCCACCAGATGCATGTGATTCCCGCCAGTCTGCGTAACATGCTCGCAATTTAACACTACTTTCAAACCCGAAGCCTTATAAAGCTACTGTTAAAGTTGATTTCGGTCCGTTTGTCTTGGTAACCATCTTGCTATTTGCAACGCGGAATTGATGCGATTGTTGCTATTTCTCCTACTTGCTCATACTTTAACCAAGCTCCCTGCATAGCCAATGAAAAGGCTTCTTGTAACATGATTCAAATTTATGTAAATACTTGTGCTATTAATTGGCACTCGCCCGAGAACCTTGGGATTATAGAATTTTGGGCACATATTTCGGCCTAAGGACCGGCCATTCTTTTCGTTTCTATCCCTGCACTGCTGTTTCATGTGGACTAACCTTCAACTGTTTCAAGAAGACTACAACCTGCTAGTATCCCCTGCTCTGATAAAGCTCCCGGTCCACGTTCACCTGTCTAAGACACTCTGCCCTCAGTCTTCCTTGGGGGATCTCTATCCATTTATATTTATTGTTGCTTTTAGCACAGAGTACACCTTCATTAGCTAAGATGTCTGCTAATTTGTTGGCTGTTCGGCACACATGAATGAAACTCAGGGTTCTCATGTTCTGCAAGTGGGATTGAATCCTTTGATAGACTTGCAGAAGTCTTCAATTTTTCAAAACTTTTTCCGGAGCTGAGCCATAGCAAATTCTCTTGACCGAGTTGATAATCAACTTGAAATCTGCTTCAATTATAATTTTATGAAGATTTGAGTCCTTTAGGATTTCTAAGCATTGCTCCATGGCTATGAGCTCTGCCATATTGTTTGTGGCTTTCCCCAAATTACTATGAAAGATTATTTTTATACAACCCTTTTCATCCCTTATCACTCCTCCATAACCAGCCATGCCCGGGTTTCCTATTGAGGCCCCATCAATATTACATTTCATAAAACCTTGAGGGGGGGTTGCCAAAAATCCTTATCAGCAATTATATGATTTGTATTTTTGTTTCTGCCCTTTGGTGTAGAGCCCCTGCATACCCAACTGAATTAGTATCTGCACATCAATTTCTTTAGGTTGGTTCTCAGGGGGGTTTTTAATGAGAGTTCCTACTGTCTCATTGAGTTGTCTTAAAATCTGTTCCATGATGCATTGGGAAGAATCTTCCCTGTTTTTGAATATTCTGTTGTTGCGTTCTTTCCAGACATCCCAGATTAGAAAGCTTGGAGCTAAAGCCCAAGCTTTGTTGACTATTTCATTATCAGAGAAATTTTTCCTCCACTTCTTTAAGTTGTTGGTAATACTCCCCATGTCTCTGTCTGTTTGTTTAAATATTGAGGCAATCCAATTCCACAATGTGGATGTGAATGGACAGAGGTTGAGAAGGTGATCCATAGTTTCTTCTTGTACTTCACATAGCTGGCATATAGATGGACCAGCTACCCCTCTTTTCCTCAAGTTTTCCCAGGTTAGAATTTTTTTAGCTGTACTAACCCCATGAATAGTTTGATCTTCATCTAGCTTTGGTTCTGCCATAGGTCCTTTCATACCCATTAAGGGTTTGGAAAGTCAAGCCTAATGGCTATTCGCTTAGCCTCTTTGAGGTTAAAGTCGCCTTCATTGTTATTGACCCATATCAGCTGGTCTGCATCAGCTGATGCTAGTATCTTTCTCTGTTCTAGGATAGCTGTTAGAGATTCTGCCTGTGCCTTTAAGGGGGAGTCATCACTGTATTCCAAGTTTTTCCATATCCTCCATTTTCCTTCACTTTTTTCTTGATCGTAGAAATCATTTACTCTAAGTAACCTTTTGTTGTCAGTATCCTTCTTAAGATTTTCAAATTCTTCTCTTAACCATTTGGGTTCCTGTTGCCACTTATCCTCCTAAATCCATGCAAGTTTTCCATCTCTAATTTCCCAGAAACTGTGTTTCTGAACAATGTCTCTATTCTCCCAAGCTTTGTTCCAAATGTGGGAGCCTTTGATGATCCCAGACATTCTAATGTGATCCATGTCTTGCCAATTGTTTGCATCTTTCTGTTTCCAAATTTGGGCCCAAGGGGATACTTAATATCTTAGCCATATCCACCATAGTTTTGCCCCCAAAACTTTGTTTAGCACCTCAGGATCATCCAGTCCCAAACCTCCATGTGACTTAGGTTTACAGATCTTTTCCCAAGCTACCAAGGTCCATTTTTTTTTCTCTTCCCCTTTGCCCCAAAGAAAATCTCTTTGGATATTTCTACATAGTTGTATGACTCCTTTAGGAGCTGGAAGAACTGAAAACATAAAGATGGGGACAGTTTGTAAGACAACTTTTGTGAGCACTAGTCATCCTGCTATGTTCAATGACCTACTTGTCAATTTCTGTATTTTGTCCTATAGCTTATTAATTATAGGCTCCCAAACCGTCTTGCTCAGAGGTTTATCAGTTAGTGGTACTCCCAAATATTTTGAGGGTAGAATATCTCTTTGAAATCCTAGAATTTTGGATATATTAATCTGAATAGAAATGTCAGTATTAAAAAAGAAAATCTTTGTTTTGGTAGGGCTTACCTCTGTGCCCACAACCATTGCAAAGTATTTCAGGATTTGTTTGTATGCTAGAGCTTCCCTGACTGTAGGTATTCCCTGTAACATAGTATCATCCACACATTGTTGATGTGTCAAGGCATCTCCGTTCATGGTGAGTTTAAGACTCTGGATTTTGCCTTCTGCTTTGGCAAATTTGATAACTTTTCCTAGCCCTTCCATCATGAAAATAAAGAGGAAGGGTGAGAGAGGATCTCCTTGTTCGAGACCTCTCATCAGATTAAAGGGCCTGGATGGTGAACCATTTACCAAGATTGAAAAAATAGAGGTAGTTACAAGGGCCATCACCCATCTTACCTAGTTATGGTAAAATCCATATGATATAAGAACTCTTTTTATGTAAGCCCAACTTATCTTATCATAAGCCTTTTCTAGGTCAAGTTGCATAATCATTCTCGTCTTCCTATTACTTATAAGTGAGTGAACCACCTCGTGTGCTTGAATGATATTGTTTAGAATTTGTCTGCCTTCCACAAACCCAGTTTGTTCCTCAAATATGAGAGTTGGGAGAAGGGGTTTAAGCCTATTGGCAATAGTTTTGGAAATTATTTTATACACCACATTGCATAATGCTATTGGTCTGAATTTGTCTGGTGTCATAGCATTATCCTGTGTTGGAATTAAGGATATGAAAGAGGTATTGAGCGCCTCCAAAACAGTTCTATTTTTCCTCGAGTCCTCCACCACATCGAGGATATCCTGCTTGATTATTCTCCAACATGCTTTAAAGAAGTCAACATTAAAACCATCTGGCCTTGGTGCATCCCCATTTTGCATTTTATTGATGACTTTGCTGACCTCCTCTTCATTCACAGGCCTATTTAGATTGTACTTGTCTTCTCGAGTCACAAGCTTAGGAATGTGCTTTGTAAAGTCACTGATGAATTGTGATCTGTCCAAGAGAGGTTCCTCTGCTATGCCTTGGAAATGTTTAACCAGCTCAGCTTCTATTTCTTTTTGTGTATCGAGTTGATTCCCTTGAGAATCTTTGATTTTTGAGATCCTGTTATGAGACCTGTCATCCATGGTAGATTTGTGAAAAAACTTTGTGTTCCTTTCTCATTCTTTTAACCATTTTACCCTTGATTTCTGTTTCCAAAATATCTCCTCTTGTTTGCATAATTCTTCCCATTCCTGTTGATGGTAGTTAGCTTGTTTCTTTCTTTCCCTGTTGAAGCCATTTGTAATGAGGATTTGGTTAATTTCATGTAGCTTTCGTTCTGCCACTATTTTGGCTTCAAAAATGTTGCCAAACTCATTCTTATTCCAATCTTTAAGCTTGATTTTGATATGTTTCAATCTTTTATGCAGGAGGAACATTTTAGTGCCCTGAACTTACATATCCTTTGTCCACCATTTTTCAATATTGCTGATAAAGTCCGGATGGGTGAGCCAAATGTTTTCAAACCTTTGGCCAATGACGCTTCAAGTTGAACAGGCCAATGATCCGAGCCACCAAAAGGGAGTATCATCGCTGACAGGTCAAGTCTTGTTAGGAAAAGGTCCTCCGAGATAATAACTCTGTCTAGTTTTGAGGCCACCTAAGACTCTTCTCCCCTTTTGTTATTCCAGGTAAAGATGCCATTACTTGTCGTTGTGTCTACTAGCTTCATATTGTTTATAAAATTTTGAAATGCTATTGAGTCTCTGCCTAATGATTTTTTTTTTTTTTTTTTTTTTTTTTTTTTTTGACAGTGACCTAATCATATTAAAGTCCCCTCCCAAAATCCAAGGGATGCCCGAATGTTTGTCTCTTAGATCCTCCAGTGAAGTAGGAAGTCTTAGTTTGTCTTTAGGCTTGTGTGGACCATAAACATTTATGATTAAATAAACTTCCTTGTTCCCCAAAGGTTGAATAACCACTGATAAGTAGTTCCTAGATGCTTCAGCATCTAGAATTCCTATTTTCTAAGGGTTCCATAGTGTGAGAATTCCTCTTGATATTTTGTCTGCTTTGACTTCTATATATTCATATTTATTCAGTCATTTGCTGTGAATTTCTCTTATTTTTTCTACTGAACATTTTGTTTCTTGGATAAAAATCATATTTGGTTTTTCTTCTTTCATTCTATTTCCAAGATTCCTTTGCTTCCTTTTACTCCCTAGACCCCTAATATTCCATGTTGTGACCTTCATTAAGAAAGATTTATAAAAGAGTAACTTTTTGAGTCTTTGATCGAAGAATCCACAGTAAGAGAATTTTTACACCAACGTTTCGAATCCCAAATGGGATCCATCATCAGGGTTAAGAGAAAGATCATCTTACCTGAATCGATCATGATTTTTTCACACTCTATCAGCAGCTTGTTCTTTTTTTTCCTACCTCTTTTTCTGCCTGGGTTCCTAGGAGCTAGTCTCGATGCTGCCTTCATTCTTTTCACCCATTCGTTGTCTTGACTATCATGGTTTCTTTTGACTCCAGAACCTTTTGCTTGAGTTCTCCATAGGAATAACTGTTGCACTCTGTTGAACTCCTCTTGTGGTAGCGAATCCATTCCTTTGGTGGTTCCATGCTCCAGGAACTTTTCTAGATCTAGATGCTTCCTATCGAGAATATCCTGCAGTTCATGATCCTCTGTTCCCACCTAGCTGAGGGTCATCTCTTTGTCCTTATCAAGTTCCATAGTGTTCAGTAGATCCTCCTTTTGTTGGTTGTTGTCATGTTTGTTCTCCATACTTTCTTCCTTTTCCTTCTCCACAAGGCTTACCTCCGGAGTCTGAATTACATGATCGTGCTCCTCTTCTTCTTCTAGTACCTTGTACCTATTCTGACTTGGCTGTTTTTCTTCATTGATTTTCTTTTGGTACTTTCTCCCTCTTTTACCTCTGTTTCCCACTTTGCTAAAGCTTTTAGTTTCTTTCCCTAAGGTAGCTTTAGTTCTACTTTCCATTTTGTTTAAGGGGCAATCCATGAATAGATGCCCATGTTCATGGCACTTGCGGCATTTGAAAGGAACATGCTCATAGTCCACCACTTGTACCCATTCTTCATCAAAAAACCAAAATTACTTCATCTGGTAGAGCTCTAGAGAGGTCCATCTCTATGCAAATCCGGGCAAAGGAGGTATACTTTCCTCACCTAGTGGCCTCTGATATTTTAACAAAGTGCCCTAGTTTATTTCCTATTGCTTTTAATCATTTTGGCTGCTAATAATTCAGTGGTAAGGAGTAGAACCTTACCCAATTTGGGCCCGAAGTGAATGTTTTGCGCTCCGGGACAAAATTCATTACCCAAGGCCACATATAGAGGCCTGCAGCAGCATAGAAGTAGGGTCCTCCTTCAAACACCTTGTCTTTATCCTCAATGTTCATAAAAACAACAGTGAAGAAACCCTTCGATCCTAGGTGCAAATCTATATCCCCCTCAGATTTCCAAAGATTCTTTATCCATGCTTGTAAAGCCTTCTCTGTTGGCCATAACCCCGTGAATTTACAAATGACTGCGTAACTCGCCATGTGTTCCCTATGCACCTATAGCGCTGGATCACTTAACACCACTCTGGGTGTGATAGTTGCCCTAGGCTTACATGGTCTAGTTCGATTTCTGGTATCTGCATTATGATTTTCTCATTTTATTCTTTTTTCTTTTTTGACTTCTTCTTGTGTATTTTCTTGCCCCTGTGTAGCTCTGTTGTCTTGTTTCCCTCCTAAAATTCCGGTTTCAGCCTCCAGAGATTTCTTGAATCGATTGGAGATTGCCTAACTGTAGGAGGGAGTGAAACTCCCCCCTCTCGCCTCTCCATGGTGCCCAACGCTTAACTTCTGCTGCAACGCCTAGCTCTCTCTGCTCAACTTTCTTTCCATTCACTTTCGACTGCCTTTTCTGCACAACTTTTCACATTACAAATCTTTATGCACAACTTTTCGCATTACAAATCTTTATTCATATATATATATATCAAAGGAAAAGATTTTCAATCAATATTAACGAAATATATCATCATTAGTAGATAAGGTTACTTAAGTTTGATTTATTTTCATTATAGAAAGTTATGGACATGCTACGAGAGGTACAAAATCATCTTGATTTATTCACTGAATTGATTATGGCGCTTAATAATAATAGAAAAAGATTAGTGATATTTTCATAGAAAGTAAAAAATTATTTATAAATAATAAAAAATATATTTTAAAGTATTTAAAGAAAATGTATAATTTTTTTATATTTGAAAAATATAAATAATAAAATAAATAATATTCATTTCAATTTTATTCATTACCTATAACCAAATATATTATTATTAAAAAATATATATATAATATATATATATATATATATAAATATATATATATATAATATAAAATTTTTTTTTAATTTTTTTAATTTTTTTCATAGAGAAAATCAACATGTATATTATATTAAAGAAATATAATGAGTTGAAATATGAAAAGCCATATTAAACCAGCCATAACTTGTTCCTGATGACAATAGAGGCGTTGCCTTTGAGCCTATAATAAATCAGAAACTATAACCATAAAGAGGTCACAGACCATACAAAAAAAACCATAAACATGTTCATAATGTCCATCTAGAACTTTAACAAGATGAAGAAAACCACATAGATTTAAGCATGACCGAAAAAGAGGAAAAAACATGTCAGTCCATCGCAGCCAGTGCTGTTATGAAGACCAGCACCGTTATGAAGACCAGCACCGAATCAATAGGAGCGTTTGACTCCTGGAAAATGCGTGCATTTCTCCACTTCCAGAGAAACTAGCAGGTAAGGATAAATATCGCTGGAACCTGTTCACTCCACCACTTGAAAGACCTGTTCACTCCACCACTTGAAAGCGACCTGTACAGAGGAGAAAATTTGATGAGGAAAACCATAAGTTAAGGAAAGTTCATACCATATTTTTGCCAATGCTGGACATTAAAAAAACATATGGATGTTTGTTTCAGGTGCTTGACAACACATGACACATCTCCCAGCAGGTAAGGATAAATATCGATCTCCAAGCTGGAACCTGTTCACTCCACCACTTGAAAGCGACCTGTACAGAGGAGAAAATTCGATGAGGAAAACCATAAGTTAAGAAAAGTTCATACCATATTTTGGCCAATGCCGGACATTAAAAAAACATATGGATGTTTGTTTCAGGTGCTTGACAGCACATGACACATCTCCCAGGACCCGTCCAAACAAAATATATCATCATTAATAGATAAGGTTACTTAAGTTTGATTTATTTTTCATTATAAAAAGTTATGGACATGCTACGAGAGGTACAAAATCATCTTGATTTATTCACTGAGTTGATTACAACGTCTAATAATAATAAAAAAAATTAGTAATATTTTCATAGAAAGTAAAAATTATTATAATAATAAGAAATTATTTAAAACATTTAAGAAAATGCATAATTATTATATTTGACATATCTAAATAAATAAAATATAATATATTTCCATTTTATTTATTTTTTATATCAATATTTTTTATTCAATTTATAAATTAATTGAAAGCGATTTTTTTTCAAGAATTTTTTTCTTTTCTATTTCTTTTCCAGGTGTTTTTAATATCTCATTTGGCACATGACCTTAAAAAAGGTATTTCATGATATTTAAAAATCTAATTTAATGCTATATTCCGTTAACCAAAATTTTACCCCCTTTATATATAAGGAAATTGAAAGTAGAGATTTATTTTATTACATTTTCTCACGGAGGAAATACGAAAATTGTTTGGAAAATCTAATTTAATGCTATATTCCGTTAAGCAAAATTTTACCCCCTTTATATATAAGGAAATTGAAAGTAGAGATTTATTTTATTACATTTTCTCACCGAGGAAATACGAAAATTGTTTGGAAATGTGGTCAGGAAATTGAAAGTAGAGATTTCTTTAATCACATTTTCTCATGGAGGAAATAAGAAAATTGTTTGGATATGTGTTTTGAGGAGGTTATAATTTTGGTAATTAATGTTAATAATAATTTGTTAAAGTAAAAATGGTTTTTTTTTTTTTTTTTTTTAATCTTTCCATTAAAATGTTATTCACTTTTATCTTATATTTTTACATTTTTCTTTTATCTTAGTAAATTGCAATTTTTTTTTTGGCATTGTTTATCGAGGCTATAATTTTGTCATTTTCTTTTGGTATTGTTTATCGATGCCACAAATTTGCTCTTATGGTGAAATTATCTTTAGAATCCAGTGAAAACTTATTTCAAGAATTCTAACCTTAGGAGTGTTTGATCGTTTTTTTTTTTTTTGAATGGTGGAAATGGATTCAACACTATTAAGAACTACATGACAACCAAGATCTTGAAGCTTAATAGATGTAACCCAAATTTCCAAAATTTTATGCCGGATTTTTTCAAATCTGACGAAAATTTTCATTGTTTTTGGGGCAAAATTGTGGCTTCGTTAGACTATGACTTCTCTTTTATCTTACTTTTTTTGTCCTTTTTTTGTAAGGTTGGTGCATCCTTTCTATTAATTTTGTAAATAAGGCAGGTTACATCCATATATCCATGAGTTAGGTGGCCAACCTGCCCAGTGGGAAACCAGGTCTGTTGGCCACCTATCTGCAAAATAAATCATCCATAAACACAAAACTATAAGTTTGTCTAACCTTGCCATATACACTTGAGAGTCTTTGTACCTCCTATGCATTAGATAACTATAAACATAATTGCTAATAAGTCTATAACTATATAAGAACATTCAAAAGAAGATTTGGGGTGCACAATCATTGTTCATCTTGACTAGAGTCAACTAAAGCAGGGTCCTTCACTTTAGAACCAGGAAGCTCCGAGTGTGGAATGCATGGGATATGCTACTTGATCTGGCTTAGTCTTCCACTCTGCTGCTGCAACTGAAACTGGATTTTTTCCAATTCCATCATAAATTTCGACTTCTCTGAATTTCCTCGAGGGCCTGCATGATGGTCTGGAGGTGATTGTGCACGCTGGTTTGGAGGGGACTGTTCCATGGCCTTCGCCAATGTGCTTTTCATCATCCAAAACAGACGAGTGGTCTACTGATACTGGGTTACTCTCCCTCTCGTACAACTTAGGCCCAGTGCTACCTCCTGCCACTCGTCTATGGCCAACTCGAAATCTTCCTCTACCTAGCAGATTTCCTCCTTCCACCCCGCAATTAGTCTCTTTACAGGGTTCGAGCTGCTTGCATGGTAGGCTGGAACTGTTGCACTAATGATGCTCGATACCGCCTTGCACCCACGACCCCTCCCTGTCGCTCTACTAGAAGAGCTGGGCAGGCTGCCAGGGGACAGGGCAACCTTCCTTTGTCTCCCACGACCTCTGTTTCCCCCTCCATTGTTTCTTACCCCCTTCACTTGAGCCATGCTTCTTCCTCGGTCTGTTGAATTCTCTTCTCCTCCCTGCTTTTTCAACTTTTCTCTTGCCTAGGGCCGTGAGATGGGAACTCGATGCAACAATGGTCTTGTCCCTGCGGCAGACTTGCTACAAAGTCAAAGAATACCAAACAAGTAATAATATCCTTCAATTGTCTACTATGGATTGAATACCGACACAAGATTCTTGTGTCCTCATGATTACCAGCCTTCCCCTGCCCAATGCAAAATTGGATTGGACAGAATGGAGCCATACCAACAAAGATTACCGTTAATTATTTCAAAGATGTTTGAAAATGGTTCCAATCTCATTGGATTTCCTATGACGAGTAAGATTTTATATCAGATTAAACTGTAGAAATTTTTTAATGGATTGCATAATGATGATTTGCATGGTATAACTTGCTATTGTTATAAATTTATCATTACTATTTTATTTTTTATAAATTTAGAGAGGTGAAATGTATGCTAGAAACCATCCTCCTTGAATTTCCTTAAAATTGCATCCCTCTTGTGCATCCCCTCACTCTCTTGCTCCCCTACCTTGGAAACTTGGTGGAACATACATTATTTTTAATAATTTTTAATATGAGGTTATTGGTAATTTTTGGGAAAAGACAAGAAAAAGGTTGTTGGTACTAAGTCATCCATCATTCCATAGCATCAACATGTCAACTTATGAGACATGATGTAATATTCCTAATTAGCTATGGCTAATTGGAATATTCGATTTTGTTCGATTTTTGCCTTTTATAGTTATTTGTAAATAAAAAGTGAGGAAGGGGAACATAACTCACTTTAGAATAAAAAAGTCACTTCCTAGGTAGCACAACATTGTGACTTAAGGGGGAACCAAGGGGGCCAAAGGGGGATGCAGAAATGGGGCCCATGCAGACATATGGAGGGACTGTGCAGGAGGGAAGGAACACATGGCAAGAAGGGGATCACGCAAGAAAAAGTGAGCTTAGGGATTGTGAGAGGCGGAGGCTATAAAATAGAGAGGAACCCCCTCATTTGGGATCATTCTGGTTATGAGCATTTGTGATGGTCATTTCGACTTAGAGCACGCTGGCTGTTTAGCTAGTCTGCAACATTGTTTAGTGCATTGAGTGTCTCCGTTTGCAAATCTCACCCTTAGCCCCGGGGGACTTCAAGTGCCTGCTTGGGCAAGGTATTTCCATTGGCATTCTAGCAGTAGTTTCATCAGTGTTTCAGCAGCAGTTTCATCAACGTCTTTGAGGAGTTGCGCAGAACCCCAAATGGGTGATTTTCGGGGGTCGGCCATTTTAGAAAAACTTTTTGGGTTTTTCTGGGTTTTCTTAGTAGAGTCTAATTCTAGAGTTTCAACCTTTTTTGAGGAGGGGAGCAGCCCCAAATCCTCATTCGATTTCCAGTAGCAACAACAACACGACAGTTTCCCAGCAGCTGGGACGCAGATCAGTGTGAGGCCATTCCCGGAAAGCATTCTGGGTTTCTTGAGTAGACCTCGAATCCAGAGTTTCAGCTTTTTCCGAGGAGGGGAGTAGCCCCAAATCATCATTTGTTTTCTAGCAGCAGCAATAACATAGCAACAACATCCACGCAAAGAGGCCATTCTTGTCATTCTGAGAGTATTTCTACACTTGCCTTGTGCAAGTCGAGGTGCCATCTGTCTAATAACCTTTTGTAATCATTTATTGCTCAGTATAATAAAATGGCTTAACATTTCTCGTTGCATTTCTTGTGTATCTGCTTATGTTTCTGGTTTACATTATTATATGCTGTTCCACTGTTATTTTATCACTTCTGGGTTATTATATCATTTGCACATATTTGGTTGGAGTTTTGCTGGGGTTTGAGGAATATTCTGGGTTAGGGATATTACAGTGGTATCAGAGCATAG
>APFE031722275.1:267826-305726 GCA_000404065.3 Pinus taeda
GTCTCGGGTCATCGGATGAAGGCAGTCTTCCTAAAGGGAGACATAGAGTGGGCAGTGGAGCTGCGTGCATCAGAGGCAGGAACTACGGGGTAGACAATACACTCAGAGATACAGTCTATCCTTGATCGGTATGCCATAGTGTTTGGGGAGATTCCACCAGTACAGCCACCAGATCGGGGGTTTGAGCACACCATCGAGCTTGAGCAGGGCATACAGGCCGTGATTACTACCCCCTATAAGCACCCCAAGGCATATCGGGAGGAGATTGAGTGGGCTATCCAGGAGTTGCTTGCATTGCCAGATTTCACGCAACCATTTGTTTTGGAGTGTGATGCGTCGGGAGAGGGGATCGACACAGTATTGATGCAGGGAGGTCACCCTATAACATTTGAGAGCCGAAAGCTCCTTCCACACGAGAGGTTGTATTCCATATACGACAAGGAGATGCTAGCCATCATGTATGCATTGGCTAAGTACCAAAAATATTTGGTAGGAAACAAGTTCAAGGTGAGGACTGATCACAACAACCTCAAGTTCTTTTTGGAGCAGAAGCAGCTACAAGAGAGGCATCAGAAGTGGATCAGCAAGATCCAGGCATATGACTTTAACATTGAGTATGTCAAAGGTAAGAACAACGTGGTAGCAGATGCCCTTTCACGTAGACCAGCCATGTCGTCTCTTATGAGCTTGGATACAGATTGGAGGGCTTGACTCTTAGTATAGTACTCCAAGGACAGATTTGCATGTGAGGTTCTAGATGGGCAGGTGGCAGATGACAGGTACAGGGTGGTCGATGAGATCATCTACTACAGGGACCAGATCTTCTTGACTGAGGGGTCTCAGCTCAAGAAGAAGATACTCCAGGCATCACATGCTTCCCCATTGGCAGGACATCAGGGTTTTACAAAAACCTACAGGGCCATTAGGGAGAGGTTCTCATGGAAGGGCCTCAAGGAGGACGTACTCCAACACATTCAGGAGTGCGATGTTTGCCAGAGGAACAAGGGAGAGATGAGCCATCCCACATGATTATTGTAGCCTCTTCCCATTTTGGAGGGGAAATGGGAGAGTATTTTGATGGATTTCATCACAGGGTTGCCCATGGTACAGGGCAAGGATTGTATCTTTGTTGTCGTTGATCGACTGACGAAGTACACACATTTCTTTGCCATATCCGCACACTATACATCAGCACAGGTGGCCGAGCTGTTCTTCAGGGAGATCTTCAGGCTACATGGTTTTCCTAAGACCATCGTCAGTGACAGGGACAGCCGTTTCATGGGCGGGTTTTGGCAGGAGCTTTTCCGATTGGTGGGGATGGAGTTGACACCGAGTACCAGCTATCACCCACAAACGGATGGACAGATGGGGATAGTTAACAAGTGGTTGGAGGGCTACTTGCGTAACTATGTCAATGGGCAGCAACGAGCATGGTTGAAGTTGCTGCATTTGGGGGAGTACTGCTACAATACTTCGCATCACATGTCCATTGGTATGTCACCATTCTATGCCTTATATGGGTATCATCCTTTATCTTTTGTCGACATGATGTTTGGTGATAGTAGGGCTCCTAGAGCCAAGATTTGGATCCAAGAGAGTCAGGATATCCTTCGAGCTCTCAAGGATAACATGGTTACACCGCAGAACCAGCAGACGCTGTGTGCCGACAAGGGTCGCGTGGAGAGGCAGTTCAAGGTAGGGGACATGGTCTACCTACGATTACAACCATACCGACAGTCATCACTGAAGCAGAAGGGGCTGAGAAGCTCAAGCTCCACTTTTATGGGCCATACAGGGTGATACATAGGATTGGACAGGTTGCATATGAGTTGGAGCTGCCCAAGGCAGCAAGATTCATAACATTTTTCATGTATCATGCCTAAAGAAGGCATTGGGGTAGCAGGTGACCGTGACGGATGAGCTACCACCCATGGATGATGAGGGGCATTTGATATTGCAGCCGGAGGCTATCATTGACTCTAGGGAGAGACGGTTGTGGAGCAGGACGGTCCGAGAATTCTTGGTGAGGTGGAAGAATTTGCCGAATGAGGATGCCACTTGGGAGAGTGAGGAGATCTTACAACATCCATCACTTCAGTTGCTTAGGGACAGGCAACATTTTGCTAGGGTAGACTGTAATATTCCTAATTAGCTATGGCTAATTGGAATATTTGGTTTTGTTCGATTTTTGCCTTCTATAGTTATTTGTAAATAAAAATTGAGGAAGGGGAACATAACTCAATTTAGAATAAAAAATTCACTTCCTAGGTAGCACAACGTTGTGACTTAAGGGGGAACCAAGGGGACCAAAAGGGGATGCAGAAATGGGGCCCACGCAGACACATGGAGGGACTGCACAGGAGGGAAGGGACACATGGCAAGAAGGGGATCACACAGGAGAAAGTGAGCCTAGGGATTGTGAGAGGCAGAGGCTATAAAATAGAGAGGAATCCCCTCATTTGGGATCATTCTGGTTATGAGCATTTGTGATAGTCATTTTGACTTAGAGCATGTTGGCTGTTTAGCTAGTCTACAACATTGTTTAGTGCATTGAGTGTCTCTGTTCGGAGATCTCACCCTTAGCCCCAGGGGACTTCGAGTGCCTGCTCGAGAAAGGTATTTCCATTGGCATTCCAGTAGTAGTTTCATCAGCATTTCAACAGCAGTTTCATTAGCGTCTTTGAGGAATTGTGCAGAACCCCAAGGGGGTGATTTTTAGGGGTCAGCCATTTCAAAAAATCTTTCTAGGTTTTTCTGGGTTTTTTGAGTAGAGTCTGATTCCAGAGTTTCAGCCTTTTCTGAGGAGGGGAGAAGCCCCAAATCCTCATTCGATTTCCAGTAGCAACAGTAGCACGACAGTTTCCTAGCAGCTGGGACGCAGATTAGTGTGAGGCCATTCCAGGAAATCTTTCTGGGTTTTTCTAGGTTTCTTGAGTAGAGACCGAATCCAGAGTTTCAACTTTTTCCGAGGAGGGGAGTAGCCCCAAATCATCATTTGTTTTCTAGCAATAACAGCAACACAGCAACAACATCCACGCAGAGAGGCCATTCTTGTCATTTTGAGAGTATTTCTTCACTTGCCTTGTGCAAGTCGAGGTGCCATCTGCCTAATCACCTCTTGTACTCATTTATTGCTCAGTATAATAAAAGGCTTAGTATTTCTCGCTGCATTTCTTGTGTATCTGCTTATGTTTTCGGTTTACATTATTATATGTTGTTCCACTGTTATTTTATCACTTCTGGGTTATTATATCATTTGCACATATTTGGTTGGAGTTTTTGCTGGGATTTGAGGAATATTCTGGATTAGGGATATTACACATGAACTGAGGACAAAAACTATTCTTCCCAACCACCCAAGATAAACTCAATTGATTATAATATATATATTTATATATATTATTATAATATATTATATATATATATAATTGTCAGCCCACATACACATATTATTATTTGTCAAATAGAGTTATCTGATGGTTGGGTAGAATGATTGTTTTTCTCCAGAAAGTTCAAATTTGTAGAATGACATGATGACAATACATATTTGTGTAATTGTAATGGCTTTGTGTCCATAAATCCATTATGCTGAGGCGGTGGAATTATTTTATAAAAGACAACCATTTTATATATATATTATATATATCTATATAATAATATAATATAATATATAATATGTGGATGGTTTGGATGTCTGATTTAATATCAAGTGAAAATGTACTATTAAAATCATATAAAAATTAATTAAACATAGTTAATACAATTATATTATATATCATATCAAATTAATATATATGGATGGATGGTTGGGCAGTGTGAATTTCATATTAAGTGAAAAAAAATTATATAAAAAAATAAAATACTATTACAAAAATCATATAAAATTGATTAAACATAATTAATACGTATTTGTAAAACTAAAGTAATCAACTATTAATAAAAATAATTAGGTAACTCAAATCTCATAGTTATTGTAATTTTGAAAGACAATTTTTTCAAAAAATACACACACATATATTTGTCAAATGGAGTTATCTTGAATGGTTGGGAAGAATGGTTGTTATCTTTCCACCAAAGTTCAAATCTCTGTGAATGAAACGGTGACTATAAATATTTTTATAATTGTAATGGCTTCGTGCCCATGAATATTGTTGTGTTAACCCTTACTGGGAAGAAAACTCAATAGTTAAAATTTATTATAGAATCAAATCTATTATAAAATATATATATATATATTAATAAATGGATGGTTCCCCGCTCTGAATTTAATATTAAGTGAAAAACAATTTATTTAAAAATAAAATACTATTACCAAAATGATATAAAATTAATTAAACACAATTAATACTTTGCATTTGTAAAACTAAAGTAATCAACTATTAACGAAAATAATTAGGTAACTCAAATCTCATAGTTATTGTAACATTGAAAGCCGACGTCTTTCAAAAATATTTGAATAAAAGATTGGGACAAGTGGTGGAGCTAACTTCTCGTCCTAAGCTTACCTATTTGTCATATGTGTAAGGTGTAATCCATAATAATACTCGATAATACTTGCTCTTCACTCATGGAAAGAATAGTTGTTGTAACCTTGAAAGTTGACGCCTTTCAAAAACATTGGAATAAAAGATGGCAATAAGTGGTGGAGCTAACTTCTCATCTGAAGTTTACCTATTTCTAAAGTGTAAAGCGTAATCCATAATAGTACTTGCTCTTCACACATGGAAAGAACAAACATTAGGGGAATTTTGAGGTCTAAAATGGGCCTCCTAAGGAAAATGTACAATCAAAATAAATTTTACAAGAACCAATAGGATTCAAGATGATGCTGTCAACCACAAGGGATGATTCACCATTTTTGGAGTAAAAAGGTAAAAAGATCAAAAAATAATAAACATTTTCAACTCGTTTTTTCAACTTATCTCGTTAAGGTTTTACTCAAATTTCGAGTGGGAGTACTTGTTGGATGCAAAATTTAATTCCTCATCCAAAGAGTACTCATGTTGCATACTTTTGATAGACCTTGCTACACGAAAAATGTGAAATAAATGAAAAAATTGGTTGCAGGATTGATTGAAAGTATGCAACATGGGTACTCCTTGGATGAGGAATCAAAATTTACATTCAACGAGTGTTGCCGCTTGAAATTTGAATAAACCCATAGGGGGATAAGTTGAAAAAATAGTTTTTTTTTTTTGTTTTTTTTTTTTTTTTGTTGTTTTTGTTTTTTGTTTTGTTGTTTTGTTTTTTTTTGTTTTTGTTGTTTTGTTTTTTATTTTTTGTTTTTTATTTTTTTTGTTTTGTTCTGTTTTTGTTTTGTTTTGTTTTTTGTTTTTTTGTTTTTTGTTTTTTTGTTGTTTTTCTCTCTCAAATTTGATAATGTAATATAATCTTATTTTATTATTTCCACTATTATTTTATAATTTCCTTAGGAGGACCATTTTAGACCTCAAAATTCCCTGGGTTTTTCCTAGCCTTTGATGCTATTCATAATAAGCATCACATATTTTGGATTTGGGCTTAATTTATGGAGTTTAGGTTTCAAAAACGACTTTTTGGATTGGTTCACGAGTGTCTAGTTTTGCTATAAACAAATTTAGTTTTTAGATACAAGGAATCCATATATGAACCTCTCACTTTGCTTGTGGTCTTCTAGTTTTAGGATTGTTGTTCTTGGTCTTCCATAGATCGATTTCTTATCGAAAGTTATGGCGTTTGCTATGTTTATGTTAGTGGGGTTTGCTTGCAAGATGTTTGGATGAGGCTGCATCTCCAAGGACCAATGATGTATGTATGTGGGAATTTGAGTTTAGATTTTTTTTTAGAAATTGAGTTTTAAGATAATGGATATAAAATTGAGTACAAGTATTTGCATTCACACTTTCGGGATTTGTTCATGCTGATATGAGGGCCATTACTTCTAATTCTCCCACTATTACTTGGGTGTGGGTCTTTAGTAACCTTATATCCTATTATCCCAACTTTCTTCTTCTTAAAAATAGGAAAATTGGTCATTGAGGTTATTAAACGACTCCATTTATCAAATGAATATTGAGAAGTATAGAAGGAAAGGCTCATTTTAACTTAGCCTTCGTCAAATTGAGAAAATTTCAAATTTCCACATCAATAGAAAATTTGCAGGTAGTTACTGAGGTGGCATGTCTCTTGTGACTTAGATAACTTAGTAAATTCGAGTTAGAGGGCTTGGAGTTCAATTTGCATGTGTTGATTGCTAATTTGTAGCAATCCAGTTCAATTATTTCTAGTTGAACTCAATTAAACTAGTTCTAACAGTTAATAGAACTAGTTGGAGGTCAGTTGTGCAGTGGGACAATAGTTTAACTTAGTGATAATCCAGTTAGTTGATCAATCAACCAAAAATAGCCCATGCATGAAAGAAATTCAAATTACTCAACTATGGTGGAGATTCCAAGGCAGTGTAACATCAATTATAGACTAGTTTTGAGTGTACAAGTGTGGCATGTAATCAATGATCAATCATTGGGAATTGCAGAATCATTTTGGAGGAAATTCATAAAGAATAGGGGCTAATTTTCTCAGTATTTGCACAAGGAAATAGGAGCTCAGGTGGAGGCAAAAATTTCCTAATTCTGGATTAAATATTTGCATTGAGAAGAGAGAACAATTATTCATATGTAGGGTGAGATCATAGTGAACAAACAATTGTAATACATTCTCTATTCATCTAATTAATGCAAGCATGCTTAATTGGTTTTTACCAGTTGGCTTCCCCTAGATAAATTTGTGTACTTGTGTATGTGATTGATGCATGTTTACAAATGTTGTTCTAAATTGTGAATTAATTTCTGTAGAGCAGTAGAGTAGAAATGTGTCTTGATTTATATTAAATTTATTGAGAAATTGCAATTCTATCACCATATTTCTACATGGTATTAGAGTAGGTTTCACATTAGAACAACAATTTTGAAGTCATTCCTTAGGAGGTTTGAATTTGCAGCTTCAGTGTAGTAGGATTTCTTCAGATTTGGGAGAATGGCCTTTAATTGACTGAGATTAGAGTATGCCTTGGAAGGCAGGTTGAATTTCATTGTCTGGAAGGATCACATGGAAATAGTGCTTGATGACAATGGATTCTTGGAATATGTCAAAACAAACATTCCAAAACCAAGATCAGTTGATGCCCATAACCTAGTCCAATGGAAGAAATATGTAGCCAAGGAGAGAAGAATAATCCTAAAGGGAGCGAGAGACCACATTGTCTCAAATATCCATGGAAAATAAACTCCTTTTGCAATGTGGAAGGCATTGATTGAGCTCGAGAATAGAAGTGACCATAGAAAATTGGCCCTCAAAGACAAAATTAAAAACATTAAGATGCAAAAGAATGATACTATTTTGTAGTATCTCACTATATTTACACAAGTTGGGGATGAACTTGGAGGGGTTGGTGTGAATGTTGTAGAAGTTGACCTGGTGAGCCTAACTCTTCTAGCCCTTCCAAAAATTTTCCATAGCTACCAAGACTCAGTGAACGGGAGGGATACATTATCAAATTGGGAACGCTTATGTCCCAATTTGGTACAAGATGAAACCAGGCGAAATACCATAGATGGAAGTTCATCCAAGGGAGAGGATGAAGAAAATTTGGCATTGGTTAGAAAGGGAAAGAAGAGAAAAGGGAAGAAATCTCAAACTAAATTAGAATCCAACCAAGGGGAAAAGAAGAAATACTTTTCCAAAATAAAATGCTTCAATTGTCATGAATTCGGGCACTATGTTACAAAGTGTCCTCATAAAAAGTCTAGCAAGAAGAACTCAAGAGCAACAACAAGTGAAGCATTGGCTTCATAGTTTGAGCTAGACTTTACCCTGATCGCATGCATGGCCAACACTATGATGGGGAGTGTGTGGTACTTGGACTCAGGTTCCACGTTCCACATGATAGGGTGTAGAGATTTCTTGAGTGACATTGAGGACAAATATCTCTATATGCATATTGAGCTTGGAGATGACAAAAGGTACAATGTTATTGGGATTGGTACAACACTCTTTAAGAGGGAGGCAAGATCCCCTCTTCGCCTTAAACATGTCATGTTTGTTCAAGGTTTGAAGAATAACCTCCTCTGTAGTATTTTTTGAAGACCGTGGCTATGATGTGAAGAACTACTATAAACTTGATGTGGAAGATTCTTTCCGAGACACACAACCACTGGATAGGTGAAGTAGATCGGGGTTCGTGTGAAGAACCTGTATGAACTTGATGTGGAAGATTGTGATGCATTAAGTAGTAAGGCATAGAAAGTGTAGAGTCGCGATATCGATGAACTATGATAGAGGAGATTGGGCCATTTGCACCTTGGCGCCTTTAAAACTATGCAGCAGATAACAACTAGCCTCCCTAAAGGATCACTTGAGCAGTGAGATGTCTGCAAGGATTGTACCTTTGGGAAGTATGTAAAATCGACATTCCATAATTGAGACAATAAAGCAAATGCAATCTTGGACAGAGTCCACTTTAATTTTTGGGGACCCTTCCCGACAACCTCCACTGCTAGACATAAGTACTATTTTATTTTTATTGATCATTTCTCAAGAAAGTGTTGGATATTCTTCATGCGAAAGAAGGACTAGGCATTCTAAAAATTTGTAGAATTCAAGGCACTAGTTGAGAAAGAGATCAACAAGAAGGTGAAGTCTCTTAGGAGTGAAAATGGAGGTGTTGGAATGAATTTAAGGAATTTTGTGCCAAAGAAGGCATTCAAAGAGAACTGGCAGCTCCCCACAACCCACAGTAGAATGGAGTAGCTGAGAGGAAGAACTGGAGCATTGTGGGAGTTGCGAGAGCTATGCTACATGACGAAGGCTTGCAACTGCATTTGTGGGTAGAGGCATGTAACACAACAGTCTACTTATAGAATTGGAGTCCTCGTCGGATTCTTGGTATGATTACATTGAAGGAGGCTTTCTCGGGGAGAATGACGGACGTGTCCCATTTTAGATTTTTTTAGAGCCTCTATTTACTGCCATGTCTCCAAATATTTGAGGAAGAAACGTGAGTCGACAACAAAGTTGGGAGTTTTTTTGGGTTACACCAAAAATCCACACAATTTCCGGGTGTACTTACCTTCCCTTAAAATGAAAGTTGTGTGAAGGGATGTTAAGTTTGATGAGGAGAAAGCAATTAGATGCTCTCTTAAGTGGGAGATTCAAATCACACCAAAAGAGGATCTTTTAGCTCCAAAGGAGCAGCCTTAGGAAGTTGTGGAGAAATCACAAATGGAGGAACAAAGAGGACGCAAAGTGAATACATATACTCAAGTGGAACTATCTAGAGAAGGTAGAAAGAGAATCGGGGAAGCTGATTGATTGGGGCAGAATTCGAGGGGGAATGTGGGAGCTCCTTCAAATTTTCCCAGGAAAAGGAGGTCACCTAAGAGGTACAATGGCTACATGGCTCTAATGACTAAGCTCGTAGAGGCCGAGTCATCCTCTTTTGAGAAAGTAGTTTGGGTTGATGCAATGGTGGAAGAATACAAACCCATCATGAAGAAAAATGTTTGGGAAGTGGTCCCAAGACCAACAGATAAATCAATTGTGGGTTTGAGATGGATCTTCAAAGTTAAGGATGCAAAAAATGGAAGCATAGAGAAGTATAATGCCAGATTTGTGGCCAAAGGATTCTCTCAAGTTAAGGGATCTGACTATGAGAAAACCTTTTCTCCTGTAGCAAGTTATTCATCCATTAGATCAATTCTGGCATTGGTTGCGTAGATGTAGAAATTCCTTATAGATTCAAACTGCTAATTGTAATTTACTAAAACAATAGACTTGAATCTACTCTACTCATCAGCGAAAAAAATTAAAAGATCGTGAAATCATGGAGCATATAAGAGAAAAAATTCAATCAACACATTACACAATGATTTCTTGGGGAAATCCACAGCTAAAAACCCCTGCTATCTGTATATTGCATTAGTAAGAAAATATGAGAATATTACAAAGCTTTTCTCAAGCCCCAACAACCTCTGTACTATCTCTATCTGTCTCACTACCTCACAAGTTGACTCTCACCAATACTTTACCAATTTTGTTGCCTTCAAGGCTCCTATTTCCTTGCGTTTTTTTCTATTCTATCTCTGAGATGATAATGATCAACTATCATGCCAGAACATCTAAGATAATTGTTTTGGGGGTTTTGTTTTAATTTGGAGGATCAATGTATAAAATAGATGTAACACTCTAATGCCTAACCTTGTGAATAATATTAATATCAAAGTAGAGGGTTGCTATAAAATTTCACATAGTGATATAGCTTGTATGGTGGCGAGCAAAAGCAAAGAAATAGTATGATTATCACAGTTTTCAAACTGAAAATTAAATAATCATAAGTATGAAAACATTTAAACTATGTTTAGAAGGTTTAAGAGAATATGCTTAAGCTTACAAAAGATGTTGATGATCTATTGATTCAGAGGGAATTAATTAAACAAACAGTCCATTAATTCATTCTCTTTATAGATTATCACTTCAAAAGCTTATAGGAATAGATTGAAACCCAATTATTCATACCTAGTTATCTTTGTAAGACAAGAATATGAAGAAAAACAAAATGAGTAATACTGAAAAAACTTACAGGAAACACAAACTGTGTAAAATAGAATTCAAAATCCTTTGCTTTGTATTAATGGTCCAGAAAAGTCAAGTACATCAAATGTTTAGAACTGCTTCTTCAAGGGTGCAACCCTTTAATAAATCATGAAGAGAGTTATTTATACAACAATAGAACTAAGAAAATATCCTAAACTATTTTTACAAAAATATATTATTATAAAATCAAAATAAAGACTGCTAGTTGATCTGCACTATTTTGATGCTGCATTGTTGGTGACTATCACTGAAAAAATTGAAAATTGTTGAAGCTAGCTGACTGTTCCTCCAAAAGATGAATGTTGTTCGATTTTCATGTTGGATGTCATATTTACTTATGTACTTTCATCTGATACACTTTGACTTGCATTTCTTTATATATCTCATCTGTTTAGTCTTTACCACGAATGCTCTATCATCTGCTCTTACTTTTACCAGTCATAGTAAATCACATCATCTAGTATCTTTTACTCTTATCCTGCATTTATGTCTTTAGTAAAAGTGAATTTCACTAAAGACCCATTTGACTTCATGTGAAAATGTGATATGCCGTTGCTGATTTATCTCTGTTTTAACAGTTATTGCGTCTATGTAAAATTGTCTTTTCCTTCTAAATAAAGCCTTTTGAGTAGATTTCTTTGTGAATCTTGGAGTAAACAAGTTTTGGAACTTGAATCAAAATTGTTTATCCAAGCTTCTGGCCTTCTAATCACCTGTAAAATAAAACAATCATTAATACAAACACAGGTTGACAGGGAGGTGATAAATGGCTTTATTTGAGCTGAGAGGTCTGTGGATGGAGTTTGGAGTGTGTTTAGAAGGTAGTCGATGGTCAAATTGGGTCGCAGATGCTCTGGGTGGCACAGGAAAGCTTTGGAAGGTTTCACTGTGCAAATGGGCAAAAATAGCGAAAATGAGGGTCTTTGGCTTTTTAACGGGTTACATTTAAAATTTGGCGCGAAATTCGATAAGTGAATAGTGGATGGTTTCGGCTTACGTGGGGAGGCGGTATTAAGGTTCATCGCACTAATTTTGGAACTCAGACGTTTTTTTTTATGAGAGCACGTGAGTTAACCTAAAGCTGCCAAGTAACCGAATGGAGCTTGAGCAAAACCACAAATCTCGCGTGCTCTTGGGATTTTATCTGTTGGACATCGAGAGTGCTCGATATGGATGTGGGTCGTTGGATTTTGAAGCGAGTGATCGTAGGGTTGTCACGTGGTCGAGATGTACGGAGGGAAATCGGTGGAGGTTAGCGGGGCCCGGGGGTTAATTACAAGTGATTTGTAATTAATTTAATGAATAAAATGCGGGTGGAAAATATAATAAGCGGGTTTAATACAATGGGATTGGGGTTAGGTTTATTAACCACACCGAGGGTGGTGGGTTAAGAGGATTTATGTAGGTTTTAACCCCGTACAGAAATTACCTGCATACGAATTCTAAAACACATAAAAATAAACAATGTGAGAGCATAACACATAAAACACATATACACAGAGATTTTCCCACTGGATCCCAAACCGAGACTACCAACTTGATTTTTCATTATGTTCCTTTCAATGTTACAATACATAGTTATATATGTCGAAGCATCCAATACCATGGACCAAAAACCATCGCGGCCAATACCATGGACCGAAAACCATTGCGTCCAATACCATGGACCGAAAACCATTGCGTCCAAAAAAAATGTGCGAAAATCATGCACAAAACTATAGGTGGGTCTACCCAATCTAACATAGAGTCCAAAACCAAAATTTTCTGGGGCGCTACCCCGGACCCCATAAAGTGGGGTTACGGGTGCCCTTCAAATCCCATGTTAACTATGTGGAAAGAATATAACACAACCTATATCAGGAAAAAGTGAATTTGCGGAGTTAATTAAGATAAATGTGGGGGGGGGGAGACAAAACTTAGGATAAAGGGTATTTACAGGTTAAAAGGATTTTGTTGGGAAAAATATGAATGGTGGAGTTAAAGTTAAATAATGCGGGGGTGGGGGGGTGAATTTAAACTTAGAATAAATGGTTTTATGGGTTATTTGGGTGAAATAGGGAAATTAATAAGGGGAAAGTGATTTTTTCAAAGGGGAATGGTTTTCACACTAGGGAAAAGGGGTTTTGGGTAGGGGAATGACCTTTGGAGGGTAATTTGCTAGGAAAATGTGTGAAACCAAGGGGCAAAGGTGAAAATGAAGGGAAAAGGGGAAATTAGTAGGTATGTAGTGGGGGATGAAATGAAATGAGGGGAAGTTTAATTAAACCAGTTTATGAACATCCTTTCACTTTCATAACTGCTCCTGCACACTGAAACATATGATCAAGCATGATAAATGTGCTTATGCTTTGACAACCTTGTACTTCTGCAAACTTTCTTCTACCTACCCTTTACTTACCCTAACATTCTTTCTTCACTTTATTGGGCGCATTTAAGCTAGCAAACCCTTTATTTATTTTCATGAATAATCTACCTCTATACCTTATTCTCTCCATTGGCTCAGATTAAACTGTTGAGCCAATTTTATTTTCTACATATGACAATCAATTTAAAACAAATCCAATTATGATTAAATTGTATAATTGGATTAAATAAACTAGTGTGGCATCTAAACAAACTACACACAACTATTATTTTCGAAAGTGAGTTAGAGTAAAAGTAGTGGCATTTAGATTTGCAACACTTTCAGATTTTATTGCTTTTTTCTTTTCTCTCTAACCTAACATTTTATTTTTGCCTTAATTTTTTAGGGCATCTATTCTAACATTTTCTTTGATATGGACCTATTTATCAAAATATTTCCTGACATTTTTATTCAATATTCTTCTTGTCCATATCCTATTTTAACATTTTTTTGAAAAATATTTTCATTTTTTGGACTAATCTATTTTAACTTACCAAAACCAAAAAATGTTACAACATCAGCTCTATCTAGGGACTACTTTCTCCTGTAGAATGTAGAGAACCTCTAGATCCATATGCCTTCTCCTTGGGCTATGGAGTCTTTTGCTGTAAAAAATCACACTAACAACTTGAAAAGTAAAAGAAACTGGAGTTTTTACAATGTAGTAATGAAATCTACTTCAACTTCTGAGTACTGAATGTAATGTTTGAGAAACCTTCCATTTATAGGATAAGTGGAATATAGCCCCTCAATATTTTTTAGCACAAAAGTGTTGTTTCCCTTCACTTAAGCAATTGCTAAAAGTTCAAGCAACAGGTTGTCAAACTTGCCATGTTTTCCCTTTTCCTCCCTCCTCGAATCCCATCTTAGAACTAGATCACCTTCCTTGAAGTCCCTTTCCTTGGCTCTTCTTTCAAATAGGCTCTTCATCTTATTCTGATACTTTTTCAATTTGTATTGAACTTCATCTCCGTTTTCATTTAATTCAATAATCTAATTTGTTCTCCTTGAAAAATCATCAGGTTCATCTGTTGAATCACGTAGGAAGTTTAAAACAGGAAAGACCAAACTGGTAGGGAAGATTACATCTTTCCCATAAACTAACTGGAAAGGAGATTTTCCAGTAGAACTCTTTGGAGTAATTTTGTTTGCTCATACTGCATAAATTAAATGGGAGTCCCAACTCTTTTTATGATTTGCTAGTCTTTTTTATTACTTTTACCAGACTTTTATTTGAGGATTCTGCAAGGCCATTATCTTGTGTGTAATATGAAGTTGAATAATGTAACAAAATCTGATATTTCTGGAAAAACTTAATCATTTTAACACCAGAAAAAGCTGCTGCATTATCAGTGACAATTTGAGTTGGGCAACCAAACTTAGATAAGATGTTCTTTTCAATAAATTTGATTACTACTAAATTAATAGCATTTCTCATTGGAATTGCTTCCACCCATTTAGTGAAGTAGTCTGTTGCAGTGAGGATCCATCTATGTTGATTACTTGAAGTGGGATGAATCTCTCCAACAAAATCTAATCCCCATTGGAGAAAAGGTATTGAAACTATTGATGGAACTAGTGGAAGAGCTGCTAAATTTTTCTTACCAACAAACATTTGAAAAGGAACACAACCTCTGACCTTTCCTCCTACTTGTAAGAACATTGTTGGCCAATAAAACCCTCCCCTTAATATCTTATATGCTATTTCTCTCCAAGCATAATGTCCTCCACAAAATCCTGCATGAAATTGGTCAATGACTCCTTCAGTTTTTGATTCTGTTAAACATAATAATAAAATATTTAGTGGGTCTTTCTAGTACAAATTTGCATTATGATATAGTACTTGATTTATTTCAGTTTGAGAGTTTTACACTGGCTTTTGGAGAATGATGTTGGACATTCAAAATTAAGAAATTTACAATGTCTCGGTACCAATATGACAATAGAAATTTGTCATCAATGTATAAAGGGCGGATCTGATCTGAAGGTAAAGGTTCTTGTGGATTCCTTTCTTAAGGATGAAGGGAAGGTTCTTGTAGGTTCTTCTTATCTGAAGTTTGAGAAGGTTGTTGTGGATTCTTTTCTTGAGGATGAAGGGAAGGTTCTTGTGGATTCTCCCCTTTTGCAAGGACATAAGTTTATTGTGTATTCTTCTTATCTGAAGTTTGAGAAGGTTCTTGTGGATTCTTCCCTTGTGTCTCTAAAACGGAATTTATTCTGAGCACTTTACAGTTGGATTCAGCTAGAAGCTTAGCTAATCCTTGGCCTTTTACTAGCTTTGTAGTTTTGATAGTTAGACCAAACTCCAGTATTTGAGTGATCCATCTACCTCTCTTTCCATCAGTGTCTGGTTGAGTTAAAATGATTTTCACAGCAATGTTAGGAACATAAGCAGTAATAAGAGAATGTAGGACATAAATCCTGAATGTTTCAGGGCTTGAAAAAGGGCATAGGATTTCTTTTCAATTATGTCATACTTGAGCTCAAAATATCTCATAACATTACTGAAAAAGGCTATGGGTTGGTCATGGGAATCTTCATTCTTTTGTAGTAGAATAGCAGCAAGAGTTGTTTCTGAGGCAAAGGAAAATATACTGAATAGTTTAGTGTAATTAGGGCTAGGCAAGGTGGGAGCTTCAGAGATAGCTTTCTTGATCTTTTCGGAGCATGTCAGTTATATCTCTTACAATCTCAGCATAATTTGGGATGAATCTCCTTAAAAAATTAATCTTGCTTGGAAAAGCTTGAATCTCCTTGTTGTTTCTAGGTAATGTCAATGTTTTAATGGTAGACACACGCTTGGGATCAATTAGCACTCCTTCTTTTGAAAGTATATGCCCCAATAGTTTTCCTTCTTTGATAGAAAACAAATACTTTTTAGGATTTAATGATATTCCGAATTTTCTACATCTGTCAAAAACCTTCATCAAGTGCTTTAGATGTTTCTCATCAGATTTAGAAAAAACAGTTATGTCATCAAGATAAATGACCACAAATTTATTTACCTGACCCACAGAAGCTACATCCATTGCTCTCTGAAATGTTGCTCTAGCATTGGATAAGCCAAATGGCATTCTAGCATACATGAATGTACCCTAGGGTGTAGTAAAGCTTGTCTTCTCTCTGTTTGTTGAATCAACATTTACCTGATTATAGCCTGAAAAACCATCAAACATAGAAAGTCTTTGTGCTCCTGAAACCATTTGAAGTAACTAATCCATTTTGGGCAAAGGATAGTTATCCTTTAATGATGCTTTGTTCAAATTTCTAAAGTCCACACAGAGTCTGATTTCTCCATTCTTCTTTCTAACAGGAACTAAATTTGCAACCCAATAAGAATATCTAAGAGGGAGAATGATCTGGGCATCTAGCATTTTCTTAATTTCCTTTTCTACAATTGGTAGAAGAGCTAGATTGATCCTCCTAAGTTTCTGTTGATAAGGAACTACTTCTGGCTTTAAAGGAATCTTATGTTGCATTAATGAAGTATCATAGGTTTTTAGATCATCATAGGTCCACGCAGAAACATCCTTATAATTTTGAAGTAACTTAAGATATTGAGCTTTGATCTCAGGATCTAGAGATGCACACATTTTGATGTTTTTAATATCATCATTTGTTCCAATATTAATTTCATCTATGTCATCTTGTGAAGAAATGGACTGAGGGTTTCAGAGGACATCATTTTGATCAAACAATTTTTCTAGAGGAATGAGGCCTTTGGGAATAAAATTGTTAGGCAACTAAATAATGTCATAATCAACAATTTTTGAATTGAAATTTGAAGTACCATTTCCATTCATATTTTAATTTATTTCTGTTGTATCTTCATCAATTTGTAGAATTGAAAATTCATCTATAACTTGTAGAAAAGATTTCATATGTTCATCATCTTCAAATATCTGCCAGTGTTTTAGATTGTCTGGGATGGATGGTCTGTACTTGACTTGTATTTTATAGAGTACATTGGCCTGATCAAGAATTTTAAATGAATTAGCAGAAACAACTAAGGCATCTGCATGAATATTATGATTTATTGGAATATAAGTCAAATTAAGAGCATCAAAGAAATTTTCGATTGAATCCCAAACTTCATTTCGATAAGACCTAAGTCTAGGATGCTTAGTCTGATAAATATTTCTCACTTGTTTGAAAACATGTTCTGAATCAGTAAAAACACTTAAGTTCTGAACCTTTAAGCTTTTGGCTAATTGTAGTCCCAAAAGGAAAGCTTAATATTCAACGACATTATTTGTAACTTCGAAGTCGAGTTTGCATGATTGGGTGATATTATTATTTTTTATTTTTATTTATCTATTTATTTATTTTATTTTTTATTTTCCTAGTGAAATTAAAACTACCCCAACTCCTACTCCATCTTTTGTACAAGAACCATCAAAAAATAGTTTCCATACATCAGTTTGATTTGGTATAGGACTTTCAATTACATCTTCTATTTTAACTTGAGTTTCATGTATTGGGTTTGAAGAGAGTTGAAAGCAAGCAAACTCCTGGTCAATTGCATAAATGGGATGGTTCCTTGGCTGGTCTGTTTTGCAAACAATGTGCACAAATCTTACCTCTCTATATAACCTTAGTTGTTCTCCCCCATAAACTAGAATAGTGGCATAAGACATTTCCATCTGAAGAGTTCCCCCTAATTTGGCACAACAAGACCTAGAAAGGGGCGTTCCAAATTTGGGAGGAACATCCGTGACAACTATATCAAGCACTACACTTTTCATTGGAATTTGGGCAAGTGTGACTACTAAATCCTTAATCAATCCTAAGCAGGACACCCTTTTAGAATCAAAGGTGTACAAGTCATGAAATGATCTAGTTATGTCAAGTTTCAAATGGTCCATGATAGTTTTTGGCATGAGGTTATGTGATGCTCCAAAATCAAGCATACAATTATATAACATGGAATCATTTGTCTTAAGGGTTACAGAGAAAGTAGGCACTATTTTATCTATCATATCTGAGCTAGGACCAAAGACAACTGCTGGTTTTTCATCTTGCATATTAATGATATCACTTTCAGCATCAACCGAGGTGTTTTGCGTCCATTTGGAGACTTTATTTTTATACCCAGGGTTTTTGGAAAGTTCTAAAAGTGGAATTGGGATTTTAACTCTTTCTAACTCTTTTTCAACATTAAATGTAGTCAAAGCATTTTTATCATTTTGAGTAGTATTAGTTGACTGATTTAATGGTCGAATAACAGTTGTTTGAGTTTCAACAACTTTGGTACGAGGTTCAATTATTGGAGTTTCCTTAGGAGGTCTTCCAGGGCTGGGTCTAGGCCTAAGATCATATCTCTTGTTCAACTCTGCAATTAAAAATTCAGAGAAGGCATGGTATTTAGAAACATGTGAGGATTCTTGATCTTCTTGAACCTAATTTTGTTGTGAGAGAGGAATAATAACTGTTTGATTAGAAGAAGTATCCATGTTATTGATATCTTTAGAAATAGTCATAGGATTTTCATCAGGTTGTTGGTCAACTATCAGTAAAGGAGTGGGAACTTGCTAATCATTACTAGGTCTCTGAAGAAATTGTAATTGTGGATTCCTTTTTTAATGACCTTGATTTTGATTTTGGGGTCTAGTATCTGTTTGTTGAACTGTCCTACATTGAGTCTCAATCTTGGAAATTCTATTATATAGATTTCTAAGAAGAGAAGTTATTTCATCTATTTTAGAATCTTCTGTTTTAGCCTTAGAAGAACTAGAGGAACTAGAGGCCTCTTGAATAGATTTGAGTTTTCTTTGGGCCTTTTCCTCTTTAGCTTTCAAGGAAGTCGAAGTAGCCCTATTTTCTTCCACATCTATAGCATTTTTTTGCATACTTCAAGATTTTGTGAAGTTCTCTCTCTTAACATTACAAAAAAATCATCATCAAAGGCTTTAGAAAACCTAGACTTAGTTGCTGCTACAGGGGGGTTACAATCAGGGGGCGTCTTATGATAAAGTTTATTGAACCTTTCGATAAAATTTGATAAAGGTTCACGAAAGTTTCATTTAAGTTCTTCAAACTCAGTTAGAAAGTAAAGAGGATCTTTCTTTACATCCCACTGATTTTTAAATATGTTTGTAAGCTCTTCCCAATTTCTAATGGAATTTACAGGTAACTGCCTAAACCGGATTCTTACATTTCCTTCAAGTGATTGTACAAAAAATCTCATTTAAACATTTTCTTGTTTGATATTCATGTTGTCTGCAAAGTCTAGAAAAGCTTGAAGATGGTCCTCAGTTGAGGGACTGGTTTCTCCATTATACTTGGGAAGGTATTTCAAGTACCCAGTTGGGAATGCATCGAGGTTAGCAGGTAAGACTAAAGCTACATATCTAGCCTGTAAAATAGGTCAGAATGCCATAGTAGAAGGTGGTGTCTGAGGTGTTTGTGTGGATGAAGAAGAAGAAGATGAAGAAGAGGTAGAAGAAGGTAATTGAGGGGGTGTGTGACTATGTGGAGGTGAAGAAGGAGGGGATCTCATGAATAAATTTAAAGAAGTCTTAAGAACTAATTTTGGGACCTGTGAATGAATACCCTCTTTTGTTTCAAAGAGTGGATTTGAATATACAGACAGGGTCTCTTCAGGTTGTTCAAAAGTAGAAGCTTCAGGTCATTCAGAAGTGGAAGGAAATGAATAAGTGGTAGGGGATATGAAATATGTGGGTTTGTATTAAGGTAAATGAACACCCAATTCAGACTCAGTTTTAGGTGATCCTGGTGGAAGTGGGGGTTCTTGATGCATTTAAAAAGAATGAATGAGGAAAATTGAATCTAAATCAACTCCCCTATCTAATAGTTTAGAAACCCTAGGAGGTATTTGTGTCCAATCAGAATTGGATGGAATATTAGTAAAAGGATCAAATGATGCTAAATCTTCAGACTGCAAGGCTAAAGAGCAAGAAGAAGATGGTTGATGTCTCCTTTTAGAACTGGATTTTCTCAAAAAATTTTAAGGATTTGATAGAGGATTAACTAAGTCAGATTCCAAATGAGATCTAGTGTGTTTAAAAGGTGCTAATTTGGGCTAGTGGAGTCGCGAGGTGAAGGATTTTAACCTTTCTAGACCTTTAATCACCTTAAAGGAATAGAATGAATATCATTGCCCAATGAAAACTTAACAAAATTCAAATCCTTGGCGACGACGCCAGATTGATGCTGTATCTCTGAGATGATAATGGTCAGCTATCATGTCATAACATCTAAGATAATTGTTTTAGGGGTTTTGTTTTAATTTGGAGGACCATTGTATGAAACAGATGTAACACTGCAATGCCTAACCTTGTGAATAATATTAATATCAAAGCAGAGGGCTGCTAAAAAATTTCACATAGTGATATAGCTTGTATGGTGGCGAGCAAAAGCAGAGAAATAATATGATTATCAAAGTTTTCAAATTGAAAATTAAATAATCATAATTATGAAAACCTTTAAACTATGTTGAGAAGGTTTAAGAGAATATGCTCAAGGTTACAAAAGATGCTGATGATTTATTGATTCAGAGGGAATTAATCAAACAAACAATCCATTAATTCATTCTCTTTATAGATTATCACTTCAGAAGCTTATATGAATAGATTGAAACCCAATTATTCCTACCTAGTTATCTCTATAAGACAAAAGAATATGAAGATAAACAAAATGAGTAGTACTGGAAACACTTATAGGAAACACAAACTGTATAAAATAGAATTCAGAATCCTTCGCTTTGTATTAATGATCCAGAAAAGTCAAGTACATAAAATGTTTAGAACTTCTTCTTCAAGGGTGCAACCCCTTAATAACTTGTGAAGAGAGTTATTTACAACAATAGAACTAAGAAAATATCCTAAACTATTTTTACAAAAATAGATTATTATAAAATCAAAATAAAGATTGCTAGTTGATCTGGCACTATTTTGATGCCGCATTGTTGGTGACTATCGCTGAAAAAACTGAAAATTGTTGAAGCTGGCTGGCTGTTCCTCCAAAAGTTGAATGTTGTTCGATTTTCACGCTGGATGTCATATTTACTTATGACCTTTCATCTGATACACTTTGACTTGTATTTCTTTATCTGTCTCCTCTGTTTAGTCTTTTACCATGAATGCTCTGTCACCTGCTTTTACTTTTACCAGTCACAGTAAATGACATCATCTGGTATATTTTACTCTTACCTTGCATTTATGTCTTTAGTAAAAGTGAATTTCAGTAAATACCTATTTGACTTCATGTGAAAATGTGATATGTTGTTGCTGATTTATCTCTGTTTTAACAATTATTGCCTCTGTGTAAAATTGTCTTTTCCTTCTGAATAAAGCCTTTTGAGTAGATTTCTTTGAAAATCTTGGAGTAAACAGGTTTTGGAACTTGTATCAAAACTGTTTATCCAAGCTTCTGGCCTTCTAATCACCTGTAAAATAAAATAATCATTAATAAAAACACAAATTGATAGGGAGGTGATAAATGGATTTATTTGAGTTGAAAGGTATGTGGATGGAGTCCAGAATGTGTTTAGAAGGTATTCGGTGGTCAAATTGGGTTGCAGATGCTCTGGGTGGCGCATGAAAGCTTAGGCAGGTTTCACTATGCAAATGGGCGAAAAGAGCGAAAATGAGGGCCTTTGGCTTTTTAACGGGTAACGTTTAAAATTTGGCATGAAATTCGATAAGTGAATGGTGAATGGTTTCAGCCTGTGCAGGGGGGTGGTATTAAGGTTCATTGCACCGCTTTTGGTGCTCAGGCGGTTTTTTTATGAGAGCATGCGAGTTAACCTAAAGCTGCCACGTAACTGAAAGGGGCTCGAGCAAAACCACAAATCTCGCGTGCTCTCGGGCTTTTAACTATTGGAAATTGGGAGCCTGTGATATTGATGTGGGTCATTGGATTTTGAAGCGGGTGATCGGAGGGCTATCGCGTGGTCGAGATGCACGGAGGGAGAATGGCGGAGATTAGCGGGGCCCGGGGGTTAATTAAAAGTGATTTGTAATTAATTTAATGAATAAAGTGCGGGTTGAAAATATAATAAGCGGGTTTAATACAGTGGGACCGGGGTTAAAATATAGCAGAGGTTTATTAACCGCACCAAGGGTGGTGGGTTAAAAGGATTTATATCGGAAAAAGTGAATTTACGGAGTTAATTAAGATAAAGCGAGGGGGAGACAAAACTTAAGATAAAGGGTCTTTATAGGTTAAAATGGTTTTGTCGGGAAAAATATGAATGGCGGAGTTAAAGTTAAATAATGTGGGGGGTGGGGCGATTTAAAATTAGAATAAACGGGTTTTATGGGTTTTTTGGGTGAAATAGGGAAATTAATAAGGGGAAAGTGATTTTTTCAATGGGAATGGTTTTCACACTAGGGAAAAGGGGTTTTGGGTAGGGGAATGACCTTTGGAGGGTAATTTGCTAGCAAAATGTGTGAAACCAAGGGGAAAAGGTGAAAATGAAGGGAAAAGGGGAAATTAGAAAGTATGTAATGGGGGATGAAATGAAATGAGGGGAATTTTAATTAAATCAGCTTGTGAACATCCTTTCACTTTCATAACTGCTCCTGCACACTGAAACATATGATCAAGCATGATAAATGTGCTTAATCTTTGACAACCTTGTACTTCTGCAACCTTTCTTCTACCTGCCCTTTACTTACCCTATCATTCTTTCTTCACTTTATTGGGTGCATTTAAGCTAGCAGATCCTTTATTTCATTTCATGAATAATCTACCTCTATACCTTATTCTCTCCATTGGCTCAGATTAAACTGTTCAACCAATTTTATTTTCTACCTATGGCAATCAATTTAAAACAAATCCAATTATGATTAAACTGTATAATTGGATTAAATAAACTAGTGTGGCATCTAAAAAAATTGCACACAACTATTATTTTCAAAAGTGAATTAGAGTAAAAGTAGTGGCATTTAGATCTGCAACACTTTCAGAGTTTATTGCTTTTTACTTCTCTCTCTAACCTAAGATTTTATTTTTGCCTTCATTTTTTAGGGCATCTATTCTAACATTTTCTTTGACATGGACATATTTATCAAAAAATTTCCTAAAATTTTATTTTGGTATTCTTTTTTGTCCATATTCTAGCTTAACATTTTTTGGACTAATTTATTTTAACTTACCAAAACCAAAAACCGTTACAATAGTTTCCTTGGGAATTGGCCCCCTATTAATTAGGAAAATTCCTCAATATGAATTGTGCAATCCTCATAGGCCTTCCTCTGGCTGCGTGCACCACATAGACAAATTAGATGAATATACGATTGATAATACATTTGCCCTAAACTCCAATAAGAACTAGGTAACTCTTAGATCTGACATGCATGATTTATTTATGAGTGAATCATCAGTTAACTGGTTGAACACATGAAGAAACACCCTACCGCCTGACCTCCTACTAGTTCCTCCATCAATTGGAACTAGTTTAACTGACTTTAACTGAATTAATTAATTACAACTCAAAATAAACTCAACCAAGGCTCCTATAATGTAGGAGACACTCTACATGACTCTAGTGAGACACTCAAATCAAATTAATTGAACCAACTAAGTTAATTTAACTTAGTCAACTCATACAATTTGTCTTGTGATGTGGAATTATAATTTTATTCCTAATTTAATTCAAGGACAACATTAAATCAGGATTTTCTTGTTGCAGTTTCAACACTCCCTCTCAATAAAAAAGGTATCCACATCTATCTTGATCCAATACCTTTGGAATGTTCTGCATGCAACACTTTTCAATGTTGTTATTGCTATTACAACATCTAAAACTGAAAAGCATAAAAAACAAAATAAACTGAATCAACTGTGTTTGCAACTATCTACTAGGAAAAGTGAGTTGTTGCCGACTTTGCTACTGGGCCTCCTGCTCTGCTTTCAACACTGCTCTACACTCCTCAGTATTCGACTAACATTGATCCTCCTACTACTAAATATTGTGGGCCCCTGTAGCAAGGTAATGATCCATGAGAAAAAAAACACCTCAATGGATCCTACCCAAATTTATGCACCCTTGGGACGATTGCTTCACATTGCCCCACCTCTCACCTGGAGGTATGGTTGCATGTGCTCCATCTTCCCACTTGGCTCGAAATTTACCACTAATGGAGGTCTATGCTTGAGTGGATGTCTCCACTCGGCCTCCTATTTTTTTCTCCAATTGTGGTTGCTCCACAACTTGTTGAGGCTGCTTCCAAGGCTGCATGTTGAAAGGTAATTTATGATCCCTCTCAACCACCAAGTCTCTAACCTTTGCCTTGCTCCTCAAGGATTTGCATGCATCTTGTACCTCAAGTGCATACAAGTTCTTGACTCACACACCAATCGGTTTCACCTGTCTTGTGGCGACGTGTCTAAGGAAAACCTTTCTTTTCCTAAATATTACATCGTAGCCACATCTTCCAATACCGTTAGAGAAACATGATTCTTCTTTAGTCCTAGAACATACATCGCATTTATGAGTCTAAGAGGGGAGCTTGAATCCCTCTGAGAAGTAACTATACTAATACCTATCACATTATACATCTCACCATCTCCAAACTCTATGTCCTGCTTGAGGTCTTTCTCCTCCTAGTCACTGAAAAGATCTTTATTCCCCATCATATGGAATGAGGCACCACTGTCGAGATACCACATGCTTCCCATTACAATGCTTTCCATGCATGCAATGAGAGTGAAATCAAGCTCGAATTGTGAATCTATAGCTTCACCTACTATTGCTACTGCAGGCTCCTTCTTGGTTGCCTTCTTCTGTTGACATTTCATGGCATAGTGCCCAGACTCGTGACAATGAAATAAATTGATGTTGGAAAAATATTTCTTCTTTCCCTCCTCACCTCGAGACTTCTCTCCCTTGGCTTTCTTTTCTTTGCTGACTAATGCAAAATTCCTCTTCCAATTCTTTGGATGAGGTCCCATCTCTAGTGTTCCACCGAATCTCTTTTTGCACCATGTCAGACCACAAATGCTCCCACTTTGGTAGCTTCTCCCTCCCATTTACCGAATCTTGTTAGTTGTGCCATCTCTTGGGAAGGCTTAGAAGTGCTAGGATGACCATATCATCTTCAAAAGCTGTAACACTAACACTTCCAAGCTCATCCTGACATTGGGTGAACTTGTTCAAGTACTTTGGTACTATGTCACCCTCCTCCATCTTGATTTTCCTGAGCTTGTCCTTCAGTCCTAGCTTCCTATGGTCACTGTTTTTTGGAGACAAGTATTTCAAGAATTCCACATTGCATATGGAGTCTCCTTCCCATGGAGGTTCGAGACAATATGATCTCGAACTCCTAGTATGATCCTTCTCACCTTTGCAACACATTTATTCCACTTTACTAGATCTTGAATTTTTTTTTTTGGAGGCTTAGGAAGATCAGTGTTTATGAATTCATTTAGTTCGTTTTCTTCCAACACTACCTCCATTATGTCCTTCCAAGAAATATAGTTTGAACTACCCTCAAGGGCATATTTGAGTCTCAATTCGTAGAACAACGTCTCGCTGGCTCTGAAGAATGATACTTCAAATTTGATTTCACTTGCAAAAGACAAACTCGTATTCTCCTCTTCTAGAGTGATTTTTTCTCTCATACCATGTAGAAATTCCTTGTAGATTCAAACTTCTAATTGTAATTTACTAAAAAAATAGAATTGAATCTCCTCTACTCATTAGTGGAAACAATTAAATGATCACGAAATCACGAAGTATACAAGAGAAAGAATTCAATCAACACATTACACAATGATTTCCTGGGGAAAGCCACAACTAAAAATCCTTGCTATATGTATATTGCATTAGTCAGGAAATATGAGAAGATTACAATGCTTAGCTCAAGCCCGAGCAACCTTTGCACTATCTATATCTGTCTCACTGCCTCACAAGCTAATAATGGCCAATACTTAGCCAATTTTGCTGCCTGCCAAGCTCCTATTTCCTTGCATTTTTTCCTTGGGAATTAGCCCCCTATTAATTAGGGAAATTCCTCAATGTGAATTGTGCGACACTCATAGGCCTTTCTCTGACTGCACACACCAGCTATACAATTCAGATGATTATACAACTGATAGTACAATATCCTTGAACTCCAACCTTAACTAGGTAAATCTTATATCTGACATGCATGAGCTATTTATGAGTGAATTGTTAGTTAATTGGGTGAACAAATGAAGCAACACCTCACTGTCTGACCTCCTACTAGTTCCTCCGTCAGTTGGAACTAGTTTAACTACTTTACTTTAGTTAAACTGAATTAATTAATTACACCTCAAAATAAACTCAACTAGGGCTCCTATAATGTACGAGACACTCTACATGACTCTAGTTACACCCTCATCTCGAATTAACTAAGCTAACTAAGTCAATTTAACTAATTTAACTTGTACAAGTTGCTTTGTGACGTGGAATTACAGTTTTATTCCTAATTTAATTCAAGGACAAAATTAAATCAAAATTATCTTATTGCATTTTCAACAGCAGATGGGGTGGAAGATCCACCAAATGGATGTAAAAACAACATTTCTCAATGGTGTTATTGAGGAGGAAGTATACATAGAGAAAAAAAAAGGTTCTAATACATTTGATTAGAAGTCTCATGTGTGCACCCAGACGAGCATTGTACAATCTCAAATAGGCACCCGGAGGTTGGTACACTCGGATTGATAGTTATCTCATTGGATTGGGCTTCACCAAAAGTTAAGCGGTTGCGAACCTTTATAATATTTCAGTAGAAGGTAAATTGTTTATCATTGTTTTATATGTTGATGATTTAATATTGACAAGTGATGAGCAACTAATCGATTCTTGCAAGGAAGACCTTGCAAGGGAATTTGAGATGAAAGACATGGGTCTCATGCACTACTTTGTCGAGCTGGAAGTATGGCAAGGTGATGGGGAATTGTTTATGTCTCAAGGAAAGTATGCCACTGAGATACTACATATATTTCAAATGGAGAGTTTTAGGCCCATGAGACACCTCTAGCGACCAACTGGAGGAAGGAGAATGCCACTTTAGGTGAAGAGGTTGATACTACCATTTATTGATAACTAGTGGGTTCACTAATGTATCTTGTGAACACATGACCAGATATGTGCTATGCAGTCAACTAGTTGAGCCAAGTTATGGTTAGGCCGATCAAATTGTATTGGAAGGCAGCTAAGCATGTTTTATGGTACCTTAGAGGAACTACCTAGTATGGATTATGGTACAACCAGATAGAGGGAGTGAAGTTGTGTGGCTTCAAAAATGTAGATTGGGCAGGGAGTCCATCCAATTTAAATAGTACATTAGGTGGATTTTTCAGTGTTGGTTCCACAATAATTTCCTAGTACAGTAGGCAGTAGAGATATGTGGCGCTCAACTCGACAAAATTTGAATACATCATTGCAAGTCAAGCAACATGTGAGGTGATCTGGATGAGAAAGATACTTGTGGGACTATTTGGTCACGAGATGGATCCAACTATGATCTATTATGTAATCATAGTTGCATTAAGCTCTCTCATAATCTGGTATTTGACGATCGATCCAATCATATAGATATATGGTATCACCTTTTATGGGATTATGTACAGAGGAGGATAATTTTTCTACAATACATTCCAACAGAGGAAAACGATGTTGACATCTTAACAAAGGCTTTGTCAAGAGGGAAGTTTGAATTCCACAGGTGCATGTTAGGGGTGGTTGAAAATCCCTTTCTTACTAAGAGGGAGTATTGAGAAGTGTAGCAAGAAAGGCTTAATTTGACTTAGCCTTGGTCAAATTAATAAAATTCGAAAATTCCACATCAGCAGATAACTTGGAGGTAGTTAACTAAGTTTGCATGGCTCTTGTCATTCAATTAGCTTAGTAAATTTGAGTTAGAGGGCTTGGAGTCCAGTTTGCATGTGTTGATTGTTAATTTGTAGTAATCCAATTTAGTTATTTCTAGTTGTACTCAGTTAAACTAGTTCTAATAGTTAATATAATTAGTTAGAGATCAGTTGTGTAGTGGGACAATAGTCAAACTCAATGATCATCCAATTAATTGATTAATCAACCAAAATAGCTCACGCATGCAAGGAATTTTAATTGCTTAGTTATGGTGGAGATTCCAAGGCAATGTAACATCAGTTGTAGATTAATTTTGAGTGTACAGGTGTTGCATGCAATCAATGATCAATCCTTGGGAATTGCATAATCATTTTGGAGGAAATTCATGAAGAATTAATTTCCTTAGTACTTCTGCAAGGAAATAGGACCTCAAGTGGAGGCAGAAATTGACTAAGTATGGGTCAAAGATTTTCATTGAGTAGAGAGAACATTTATTCACTTGTAGGTTAATCTTAGAGCGAGCATGCAATTGTAATACATTCTCTATTCATCTGATTAATGCAAGCAAGATTAAGGGGTTTTTACGAGCTGGTTTCCCCTAGATAAATTTATGTACTTGTGTATGTGATTGATGCATGTTTGCAAATGTTGTTCTAAATTGTGAATTAATTTCCTAGAGTAGTAGAGTAGAATTTTTTTCGCTTGATTTAGATTAAATTTCTTGAACAATTTTAATTATATCACCATATTTCTACAAGGAATTGGTGTTGTTTTTTCTTGTATGCACTATTAGCATATAAGAGAGACTACTATAGTTCCTATAATTTATGTGTATAAGATGAGAAGTCATCTTTTGAAGTTTCTCATTATAATCAAAGAGTTTGAGATATTTATTTGGGTCAGAATCCATTAATATGAATATAATCACGTATCTGAAATCAATGAACTATGCATGTCTATACTTTTGCGGCTTTCAATGTTTAAAACTAATAAGGTGCCTACCATATCTAATCTCCTGACTAAACTCATTTGTTAGGTCTATGATTTCCCCAACTTCTAAACAATTAGTAAGCTAAGGAGAAACTAGAATATATTCACTCAATGGAGCTTTGTTTAATTCCAAACCTCATGCATAAGATTCCCGATAAGGTCTTAAACACTTTCACACTTTCCATATCCAACTATTTGCGACTAAAAGATATATACTTAGAAGCTATAATATGAAATTGCAAGATCTACATTACTTCCCCATAACTAACAAATGCTTGAACTCACTCGAGTTTGATTTAATGTTAATTGGTGTGTGAATTAAGTTTGAATTGGGGTTTATAGGACATCTAGGCACGGTTATCATCATGCATTAAGTAGTATAGCTGACAAAATTGTTATGATACTTGTAGAAAATGGATTGACATATCCTAAATATTTGTCATGACAAAATTTCCCAATCACATAAATCGTAAGATATAGTTGTTAGGGCCTAAATCTACCTCAGGCTGAGAAAGGCAGGTCTAGGGTAACATCAAACCACGCTTAACCTGGTAGCTAGCCCTACCAGGTCAGGAGAAGGCTCTCTCCTTGTCGATATCGATGAAAAATCAAGGAAGGCTTGAGATGACTAATTTAAAAACTAATTTTAGGCTAGGTATGCTTGCTCAGAGGAATTTGTTTGAATTTAATGGTTGGTTGCTGGATCAAATGAGGAAGGCAACTTTGGGTCCGGGAAATGAACACAGATTTGCAGAGGTTTCTGTGGGGCGAGGTAGGCAAGTGCCTTAGCACTTTAAAATGAGTGTAATGGTGAATCTAAAGACTGGTGAGGAGATGGAGAGGGCATGCAAGTGTCATGAGTCCTCTTCAAACAGTAGAAAACATGTAGAACTAAATAAACCCCAAGGTAGAGCACTTAAACATCATGAATTCCACCTTTCAAACTTGATTCATTTATTTATGCAGAAAGAGAGAGAGATGATGGCACACATAAAAATAAGATCAACTCAATTACAAAGAAGAAAACAATGCTAATTCACATTACCACAAGAATCCCAAAAAATGCTGCAAAACCCTGATTTATTTCCTTGCCAAACTGCAGAAGTGATGTACAAAGTAGCTCAATTCATCCACAAGAGTCCAAGCTTGACAAATAACTAAGAAATTAAAAGATATAGGCATCAAACCACCTATGCTAGCCATTAGGGGTCGAATCCATGAGTCAAGGATCTGTTTCAACAAGATCTAAACTAGGAACTGAAAAATAGGCAGTGGAACAGCTTGCCTCTAAAACTATGGAAACTGATTCATTCATCCTTAAACTAACTCTAAACTGATGTATCTGCCTTCTCAAGTCACATTTAACCATTTTTACGTCATAGTACATCAAGTTACATCATATTACATCATCAATTTACCAAAGAGAGAAGAACAAGTCAAACTGACAACAAACTGGGTGAAATTCTGAACAAACAGGCAAAAATAGCAAATTTTTCTCCTATGCATAACGCTTTTTCCAGACCAGTTTTGGAAGGCTTCCTGAGGTCCAAATCAGGTGCAGAGTAGTTCACTGGAAAGCTTGGTGAGTCTATTTTTTGAGACAACTTGAATGTTTTGATTTGGAGTCCATTTTCCCCTCCAAAAATGCAATCTCCCAAGACTGCTTCCCATGTGGCAAAAAAGTGGTAGAGAGGGCATTTTTTGGTGTTTTTTGCCCTTTTGGAGACCTAAAACTTGTCCAAAATTCTCAGCCATTTTTGAGCATGCATATTTTTTCATGCTGATTCCAAATATTTAAGCCATTTTTCAAGAACATTCCTCCATCAAAATCGTAGTGCCAGTGGCTCTACGCACCTGTTGGAAAAGCATGTGTTAAAAATTTCCATGTGTAGCACCACTAATTCTGTGCATAGTGCTATTTCAGATCACGTTTTGGAGGTCTTCCCTGTGTCCAAAGTGGGTGTACGATAGCTCTTTGGAGATATTATTGAGTCTAATTTCCAACACAACTTGACTTTTTCAATTTGGAGTTCATTTGCCCCATCAAAATTCAAATCTCCCAAGACTGGTCAAAATGTGCAAAATGAGGCTGCCTAAAGGCAGAGTGCTGTTTCCGTCAACTTTTTAAGGTCTTCCTCAACTCCAAATTGAGCTCATGATAGCTAATTGTAAATATCTTTGTGTCTAGTTATTATTTAACTCATCAATCAAGTCATTTGGCCAACCAAGCTAGTAGAAATCTTGATTTTCCCAAGGTCAGTTCAAAGGTGCATCAATTCTCCTGAGGCAATTGTATTTTTGACATTTCTTTAAAACTATGACACTTGTGTAAAACGTTAAGGAGGTTTTTTTTCCTTGGCCTATTATGGACAAAAACCTCTCTCAAGTTTTACAAATTCATTTTTTCTTGCTAAGAAGCATCATTTGAGTAAAACCTATCCCGATGTGTGGAATAGGGGATTTGTCGAAATGAAGTGAAATAAAAGGGATAAGGGGCTTCTAAATTCTTGAGAAAATTTTGAAAAGTAGGGAAGGATGTTTGGAAACAGGGGAAAGTGGAATTTCAAAGATTGAGTAAGGGGAAGGGGTCCAAAAGGGAAAAACACAGGCTTAGCCTAGAAAATTGTCAAATTGTAGCAAGAAACTAGGGTTTGTGGGAAAATGAAGAATTTGAGGGATATCAGTGATGGGAAGTGTTTAATAAGGTACATTAAGGATAGGGAAAGGTGTATGAACATCGGGACACAAGTTTTGTTGATGATTTGACCATCCAAGAGAAATTACCTTCAAAACCCTAAGAGAAGGAAATGAACCTTACCTAGGCACAACTGAAGCATGAACAAGGTGTAAAATGACCCATTGGAACCTGAAATGATGATGAAAACCCTCCGAATGGTGGAACTGGTCTGCATGGAGAGCAGACCAGTGCCTTATCCATTGGGAAATATGGAATCAATAACTTTAGAACACCAAACAAATGCCTCGACTCAAAATTGAACTAACTAAAACACAAAATGACTCAAGACTAACCTAAATGAAACAAGTACTTTCAAAGCTTTTAAATGGCAATAGACCATCGAGAATTGAAGGCTTCAAATCATGATGACAACCACCTGCCTACTTATGAAATATGTACAGTGATGTGAAGTGGGCCTTCCAATGTAACCAATCCAGCAGATGGCTACTCACTGAAATTCTGCTCTCACTTTTGCCGAGCGGGTAGAACGATGTACATGTAGGCAACTCACAATAAGAACTAAAACCAAGGCTAATGCTAACGAATTAGGCAGCATCCATCTTCTCTAGTGCTTGCAGAAGAATTCTGAAAGGATCTTGAAAGTCCTGAAGCACTAGCTTGTCTTGAGATCTAGCAGCAAAAATACAAGTACTCCCTTCATTATGATCTGAAAAAACAATTGGTTGCTGTTTGATAGGAAGGCTTTGAGAAATATAAGCTTCTACTATCTGAGTGTTGGCTGTGAATTCCGTGAGCATGAGAAATTCTGACTCTAATTTTGATACACTATCTCTCTCAGGCTCATACTCCTCAATTTCATATTCTAAGCCTTTCTTAAACATAAAACAATCTTCAAGATTATAAAACATGACAGCCATATCATCATGAAGGAAAACATTATCTGTTCGCTGATCTATAAAGCTAATTTCAATACTTTCCTCACTTTCAAAAGTGGAAGAGGATTCACTTACACCTTCTTGACGATGCGAACACTGCAAACCTGCATTAGCTTGGGCTGTAACCTGACCTTTCAGGAGTTGATCTATCTCATCTTCAGATAGAGGAGATAATACTTTTTGTTTTCTTTTGCTCAAGCAATTATTGTCTTCTTGAAATAACATTTCAAAACATGAAAAAGCTGAATGGCAGTCCTTAATTCCCTAATCTTCTGAAATTTGAAAACATTGTTGATCATCTTCATATGACATGGCAATCAAATTATCATTTACCACTGAGTTATTGAAAGAAGATTTTTCACTTACTTGAACAAAGATCTCATCTTGTTTTTCATAAAATCACTGGATTACCTCCTCGTGAAGGCTTTGTTCTAATGAAATGAGAACACTTGGGTCAATAACTCTGTCTTCTTCATTCCAGATGATCTCAATAGCAGAGCTCTCCTTCATGGGATTTAGAACAAGGTACTCTTGATCATCACGATCTAACTCTAGATCTGAAAGAGCCGACTTCACTTTATCACATTTTGAAATTGAAACTTGACTTCCCTGCATACTATCTTCTTCTATGGACAGATCTAAAATAAACCTTCTCTTTCATCATTTTCCATTGTGCTAAGATCTTGATCTAGCTGCAAATTTTCCTTCGGATCTTGATAAGTATCCTCTTTATGCCGTTGAAATGGATTTTCATACAGGGCTTCCATGATCTCATCATCCATGAATTCATCACCTTCATAAACTTTCTCAAGACTTTCAATAAAACAATAAGCATGTCTGCAACAGTTCTGAACTAAATTTAAGGATGGATAAGATTCTTTATACCTTTCAAAGAACATGGTATGAAAATCCTTTAAAAAGTAAATACAAGCAGGCGGCAAACTTTCATACCAAGATTGGGCTTCACCTTCCACAGTGGCCATGAATATCTTCATCAAGCAATCTTTAGGAAAATCAACGTTCAACTTGTTAATATGCATGTGAAATCTAGCCAGATGTAAAGCAGCATCATTCCTATCATCATCTTTAAACATAGGCAAATTCCTTTGCCAATCTACCTTAGGAATTTTATTTGGGAAACCTGAACTGTTATCTCGGCTCATGGGGACATACCTTCGTCCAACGAATACATTTTGATAGCAATGAATTCACCAAGAAATTCTTCAGGTTACTGATTCTTGAAGAGTAGAGTCACCATAAAAATTCTGAACCTTGGGATTCTTCGACACTAGAGTCACCAGGTGAATGATTTCAGACTTCCGGTGTCTGATCGTTGTCCACCTTCAACAATCAGATCTAACTTGATACATTTTGCCGAGGAACACAAAATTATGTTCCCCAGTATGGTCGCCACTATGTTAGGACCTAAATCTACCTCAGGCTGAGAAAGGTAGGTCTAGGGTAACATCAAACCACGCTTAACCTGGTAGCTAGCCCTACCAGGTTGAGAGAGGGCTCTCTCCTTGTCGATCTCAATGAAAATTTATCAAGGAAGGCTTGAGATGACTGTTTTAAAAACCAATTTTATTCTAGGTATGCTTGCTCAAAGGAATTTGTTTGAATTTAATGGTTGGTTGCTGGATTAGATGAGGAAGGCACCTTTGGGTCCGGGAAATGAACACAGATTTGCAAAGGTTTCTGTGGGGTGAGGTAGGCAAGTGTCTTAGTACTTTGAAACATTGTAATGGTGAGTCTAAAGACTGGTGAGGAGCTGGAGAGGTCATGCAAGTGTCATGAGTCCTCTTCAAATAACATAAAACATGTAGAACTGAATAAATCCCAAGGTAGAGCACCGAAACATCATGAATTCCACCTTTCAAACTTTATTCATTTAGTTATGTAGAAAGAGAGAGAGAGATATGATGGCACACATAAACATAAGATCAACTAAATTATAGAGAAGAGAAAAATGCTCATTCACATTACCACAAGAATCCCACAAAATGCTGCAAAACCCTGATTTATTTCCTTGCCAAACTGCAGAAGTGATGTACAAAGTAGCATAATGCATCCACAAGAGTCCAACCTTGACAAATGACTAAGAAAGTACAAGATATAGGCATCAAACCACCTATGCTAGCCATTAGGGGTCGAATCCATGAGTCAAGGAGCTGTTTCAACAAGATCTAAACTAGGAACTGAAAAATAGTTAGTGGAATAGCTTGCCTCTAAAAATATGCAAACTGATTCATTCATTCTTAAACCAACTCTAATCTGATGTATCTACCTCCTCAAGTCATATCTCATCATTTTTACATCATAGTAAATCAAGTTACATCATATTACATCATCAATTTACCAAAGAGAGAAGAAAAAGTCAAACTGACAACAAATTTTGCAAAATTCTGAACAAATAGGCAAAATTGGCAAATTTTTCTCCTATGCGTAGCGCCACTGATCCTATGCATAGCGCTTTTTCCAGGCCAGTTTTGGAAGGCTTCCCAAGGTCCAAATCGGGTGTAGAATAGCTCATTGGAAATCTTGGTGAGTCTATTTTTTGGGACAACTTGAATTTTTTGATTTGGAGTCCATTTTCCCCTCCAAAAATGCAATCTCCCATGATTGCTTCCCGTGTGGCAAAAAAGTGGTAGAGAGGGCATTTTTGGGGTGTTTTTTGCCCTTTTGGAGACCTAAAATTTGTCCAAAACTCAGCCATTTCTGAGCATGCATATTTTTTCATGCTGATTCCAAATATGTAAGCCATTTTGCAAGAAGATGCCTCCGTCAAAAGCGTAGTGCCAGTGGCACTACGCACCTGTTGGAAAAGCCTGTGTTAAAAATTTCTATGCGTAGCTCCACTGATTTTGTGCGTAGTGCCATTTTCAGATCAAGTTTTGGAGGCCTTTCTAGTGTCCAAATTGGGTGCACAATAGCTCGTTGGAAACATTATTGAGTCTAATTTCCAACACAACTCGAATTTTTCAATTTGGAGTTTATTTGCACTGTCAAAAGTCAAATCTCCCAAGACTGGTCAAAATGTGCAAAATGAGGCTACCTAAAGGGAGAGTGTTGTTGCAGTCAACGTTTGAAGGTCTTCCTCAACTCCAAATTGAGCTCATGATAGCTCATTGGAAATATATTTGTGTCTAGCTATCATTTAATGCATCAAACAAGTCATTTGGCCAACCAAGCTAGGAGAAATCTTGATTTTCCCAAGGTCACTTTAAAGGTGCGTCAATTCTCCTGAGGCAACTGTATTTTTGACATTTCTCTAAAACCATGACACCTGTGTAAAAAGGGAAGGAGGTTATTTGGCCTATTATGGACAAAATCCTCTCTCATGTTTTAAAAATTCATTTTTTATTGCTCAGAAACATCATTTGAGTAAAACCTATCCCGATGTGTGGAACAGGGGATTTGTTGAAACTAAGTGAAATAAAGGGGATAAGGGGCTTCTAAATTCTTGAGAAAGTTTTGGGAAGTAGGGAGGGATTTTGGGAAATAGGGGAAAGTGGAATTTAAAAGATTGAGTGAGCGTAAGGGGTCCAAAAGTGAAAAACACAAGCTTAGCCTAGAAAATTGTCAAATTGTAGCAAGAAACTAGGGTTTGTGGGAAAATGAGGAATTTGAGGAATATCAGTGATGGGAAGAGTTTAATAAGGTACACTAAGGATAGGGGAAGGTGTATGAACATCAGGACACAACTTTTTTTGATGATTTGACCATCCAAGAGAAATTACCTTCAAAACCCTAGGAGAGGGAAATGAACCTTACCTAGGCACAACTAAAGCATGAACAAGGTATAAAATGACCCATTGGAACCTAACATGATGATGACAACCCTCTACATGATGGTACACTCAGCTGAATGGTGACATGGACCGACATTTGGACAACTTTGAAAGGAGTAAAAGCAAACCCTATACCTAATACCTAGTGACCAAATTTTACTTGAAGACTCACTGAAATGACAAAATTTGACCTTCACACCTTACAATCACTTTGTAAGAGCATGTTTGATCACTGGAGGAAGGCTGCAAAGACTGACACTAACATTGGCTCCAATGGGGATGGTAGCTCCTTGGAGGTGCCAAGAACGACAGATCTTTGGGAGAGCAGACCAGTGCCTTATCCATTGGGTAATGGAGTCAAAAACTCAAGCTGAAATGCATGATTAAAAATTGACGACTTGACGACACAAACTAACTCTCACTCAACTAAAAACTGACTCGATACTTAAACACAACCGAAAAACTGGAAATGATTCTCAAAGTAGAGCTTATTCATCAAAACCTACTCTAACAGTTTCATTTGTCACTTGATCAAGTGAAATGAAACAACCAATGCAACTAAGTAAGTATTCCGGCTGCTGTTTGAATTCTCCGCAAGTGCTTGCTTATGAACAACAAGAGAGAACTACTGAAAGGCAACTCCCATGAAAACTTGTGAACAAATTCGTTGAATGCTATGGATTCTCTATCCGCGTCCAAAAACACTGCATAAGGATCTCGAAATTCATGCACACTGGGACTTAGCTCATCCAACGGATTACTTCTCTTCTCTTCATACCATGAATGCAAACTTTGATCTGAGCTTTGTGGCGAGACTCCTGCTGAAAATGACAAAGAAACCGGTTGCCGGATCAAGTTTGTATCAATACTTTTTTCAAGCTCACAGATAGGAGATGGAATTTAACTGCAAACATCATCCAACACATCAACTATTGGATCGTGAAAAACTTGAAAAGACTATTGCAACCCATTTTCTATTGGTTCCGATGAGATTTCATGACTTTCTATAGGCTGCTCATTTGAAGATATACTATGCAGTTTTCCCTTCAGAAATTGAAATGATTCAAAACAAAATGGTACGGAATCATCTTGTATCATTTGATCATATGTGCCAGTTTCCAAGTCCTCATCTGCAACTTGACAATCAATGGCATTCGGGGGCTGCAAATCTGGATATGAGAAGTCTTGAACAAGGTTTTCATTGCCCTCAAAAAGGTTCAGATCAAGACTTGTCGACAGTTGATTTTTGATTGCATGAAAGTTATCTCTGATGAACTAAAACGAAGCAAAACAAAAAGGAAAAGATCCTTCACTTACTTCAAAATTTGCTGCACTTTCCTCGTCACTGTCATAGTTGATATGCATCGATTGATCACTGTACTCGAGCTGCTGAAAGTGAACTTCTTCCTCCCACAAACTAGCTGTTGATTTGTCTGCAAGATTAGCTTCTGTTTGGAGAACATAATCATCATCATATTGATCAAACTAAGGCAAATCATCAGTATAAAACATATCATCAAGCATACATGTCATATCAACAGATCTCTCTTCTCCAAGATGATCTATAAAACAATCATTATCAGATCTATGACAACTGGGATAAGAAAGAAGATGTTTTGGATCAACAACTTGTTCTTCTTCAAT
>APFE031722275.1:305746-322626 GCA_000404065.3 Pinus taeda
ACCATCCAAGAGAAATTACCTTCAAAACCCTAGGAGAGGGAAATGAACCTTACCTAGGCACAACTAAAGCATGAACAAGGTATAAAATGACCCATTGGAACCTGACATGACGATGACAACTCTTTGAATGATGGTACACTCAACTGAATGGTGACATGGAACGACATTTGGACAACTTTGAAAGGAGTGAAAACAAACCCTAGACCTAATACCTAGTGACCAAATTTTACTTGAAGACTCACTGAAATGACAAAATTTGACTTTAACACCCTAAAACCACTTTGGAAGAGCATATTTGATCAGTGGTGGAAGGTTTCAAAGACTGACACTAACAATAGTCACAACTAGAAAAAACATTAATACTTAAAGTGTTAATTAATATTGTAATATATGGCTACTACAAAGTCATAATAATCTCTTCATATAGTTTGGTGCTACAAACTTCACTTTGATACCACAATAAAACATACTCAAGTCCATGTTGGATCATATCACCACAAATTTTCTCTCTATTGCCAAACTACAAAGTACCAAAATCACAAGGTTCCTCGAACTTGCGTTCTTGAACTTGTTAGAAATGTGTTTTCATTGATGAAAAAGGTGATTATATGAAGGAAACAATAGAGAAGAATGAAAAAAGAATGAAGAACAACTCAAAGATTGGTAAATGAAAAGTTGGAGATGATGTGAAGACTTTAACGCCATTTATAGCTCATAATATATTTTCAAACACATTTGCGACCCACTCAGATGAATTGAGCTCTGAAAGAGCTTTAGAGTGGTATATGGAAGTTCAAAAATGGCCCCTGGATAGCAAGTTAGAGCCAATCAAAATTGAGGACGTGGAAGTCAAATATTGTAGAGCTAAAGTTGGTGAAGAGCCTTTGGAGTAAGTTAAGATTGGTGCATTTGCCAAATGTGACAATTTTTTAGCAGAGCAACCCGAGAGGTTAGAACCTGAAAGAAACAAAATGAAACGTGCAGAGGTTTAAGTCAAGAAGTCAGGAGTCGGGATTCGGAAGTCAGGAACCAAAAGAAATAGATAGGTGCACACGGGTGATGAAATGAGGGAGTCAAGAATTGAGGAGCCGAGAACCAAAATTTCATAAACTATAAGAAATAAGAAATGTGCTTAGGTGTTTAAGTCGGGAAGTTAGGACTGGGGAGCCTAGAGCTGGGGAGTTGAGGTAGCCATAGAAGTAAGAAGGACTTGCGCAAAAGAATAAATATCGAATGACCCAAAAGAAAAAACCTAAAAGTATATCCTAGTAGGATCCTGGAAGGAAATCTGGTAAGGTACTTGCTTGGAAGAAAAATCCTAGAAAGAAAAAACCTTGGAAGGCTCAACCCTACAAGAAAAACAACACAAAAATGAAATCAACTGGGAACGCGGGCTTGGGAAATGGAAAGCTTTGCTGACAAATAATGTTCTGTCAAACGATAAAAAAGTATGCTAGTTCACATTTTTTGATGTAGTCCTTTGTATTGTGATTGAGGGCCTGTGGTGGATGCGTTAAGAACTTATGAATTTTTTCATAAAACATGGAGCTATGCAAATTTTAAATATAATCCTTGGTCCATGATTAAAGGCCTTGGATGAATGAGTTGGAAGCTTTTAAGTTTGGCGTATATGCCAAGTAAAATAAAGCACTAAAGGAGGCATGAATGGAGCTAGTGGAAGAATTTAGAAGAACAATCAGTTAACTAGCATATTTGGAAGTTAAACTAAACTTGGAGATTCACCAAAAATAGAAGACCTCTGCTAAAACATGTAACTTACCATAATTGAGGAAAAACAACATATTAACTCAGTTTAACTCTGAGAAACAACATAACAATGTTTGAAGAATTGTAGAACACATTAAGATGACTTAATAGAAGTAAAACAAAGGAAAAAGGACAAGATCCATGCAAGATCCCAATTTCAAGAGAGCTAGTGTTTGAATTCCAAAAATATCGGTCCAAATTTCTTTATAATCAGAGTTGAATTTGCAAAGAAGAGAGAGAGAGAATAGGGTGTGTGTGCAAGAGTGCAACTGTGGTGAGTATGGTGATTTGTTTAGATTGCTGAAGGTGTTAAAATGGTGGTTTTGGTGAATGTTTGAGAGAACAATAATGGGGCTACAATAACAATAACAATAAGGGGGAAACACTAGTATTATAGGGACCTAACAGAGATGCTACCAAATCTTGAAAATTTACTAGATATGGATTAGGTTTCGAATGAGGGCCACTCACGGGCCACTACTATATGTAGAGGAGCTAACCATGTGAGAAGGAGTAGAGCTAGATAGAAGATCCACAAAGAGATATGGTTTTTGATATTTATTTAGTCCCTATTTCGACTTTTTAACATATCGTGCATGTTTCAAATTTTCAACATCCTATCCATCTACTAACATATAAAAGTGAAATTTTCTTAAATGATTATTTCCTTACATTTCCTATAAGATACAAACTAGAGTTGCAACTTATAAATGGTAACCATGAGGATGAAGTGAAGGATAGTATTGGGTGGACTTGAAATATATTCATGTAAGGTCACTAGATGATCTTTGATAATAATAAAATGAGAGAATGTAGGTACACTATATTTATGTACTACTAATGCTAAACTTTCTATTGCATTAGATTCTACAAGAGAAAATACAACATTGTCGCATTCTTGGCTTGGAACCACATGAGTGAGAAGGGGATGTAGATTCTCCACTCAAAGAAATTATTATCATATTTGAAGAAGGTTGATTTGAACTTTTGTGAGAATTATGTTTATGGAAAACAAAAAATACTTAGATTTCGTAGAGTTGGGAAGGAAAAGAAGAGTTATGAGTGAAGAGTGAAAGGAAGGAAGAAAATTTTAAATCCATTTGACCCTAGCACCTTATTGGGATCCAAACCCTAGATTATAAAAATCAACTCTTATTCCTTAATTTCTCTTTCTAGATGTCAATTATCTTCCATGGTTATGAGCTCTAGAATGTGTTCCAACATTTCCTTGACCTCTATAGGCTCTTCTTTGTCTTATATAATATAAATGTTATTGTTAAATAATGAACATATATCTATCTTAATTGCATATTTAACAAACATTGAGGAAAATATAATCTCTTGAACTGCAATTTTTTCTCAAATTTTAGACTAAAAAAATGAATAAATTTGAAATATATATATTATATATCCCCATTTTTAACCATCTTTTAATCGAACTTTTTATCTACATTAAATAAATTTCTTTATATATTTTTTTTATTAATATTAAATTAATTTTTACATTACCTACAAAATTATAAATCCATTCCCATTAGACCACATTACATTTCCCCAATATTAAAAAATCGTTTCCATTTCCATTAATTACATTTCCCCAATATTAAAAAATCGTTTCCATTTCCATTAATTACATTTCCCCAATATTAAAAAATCGTTTCCATAGGCACATGCACTAAGATACATCACCTAAAAGCGAAGATGCGCTTCACCTAAAATCCGACGAGGATGGGAAAACATGTTTTTTTGATGAAACGACGTTGTTCATACATTAAGAAAAGAAAATCACATTTCACAAAACCTGTGATCAAACAAAAACACACTTCAACTTAATAACATATTTTATTTCATCCATTTCTCTAAAAATTTGTTTTAGAGGCACATGCACTAAGATACTTTACCTTTAATCCAGCAAGGTCTTCTATAGATTTTAAGTGAATGGGAAAAATACTTGTTGATGAAACAAGGTTGTTCCTACATTAAAGAAAAAAACACATTTCACAAAACTTATTATACAAACAAAAACACACTTTAACTTAATAACATATTTTTTTCATTGTTTTGTCTAACTAGATATAAAAGTACTATAAACATTTTTCCTTTGTAGATTTCATTGTGTTAATGCTATTAAACATACTAAAGAATATACATTAATTTAAATTAAGTTATAAAAACAAATTTGATGAGGAGGGGCGTTTAAAAAGGTATTTATTAAAAATAAAAATAAGAGATATCTACTAAAAATAAGAGTTTTCACAAGAAAGATCTTTTGGAAGGTGGGGTTCAACAAAAAGATTTTGGGAGACATTGATCAATATCTATTAAAATAAATGATATTCTTTAATATATTCTAAATGCACATGTTATATCGTAGGTTCATTAAGTGAAGACATCGTACTTACAAGAAATAGAGAGATGTGGGTTTGGGTGGGTTTGAGTTCTGCTCCTTGTATGTCAAAGCAGCTTTTGAGCATGCTTTGGGTTCTTTGCTAGTTTGGAGATGGTCAGTAATGTATCTAAATCTATGCATCCTATTAATGGTCTACATATTGGTGATTCTTTTGGTAATGGTATTCACTCATCTATGCAAAAGGATTTATGGTAATGGCATTCAGTCATCTATACAAGGGTCATCCTCTTTCTTTTGCTAGTGTAGAACTTATTGATGGCAGTGGCAATCCTTCATAGAGAATTTCATTTGTGCTTCATCTGCCTAAAGTTGTTAAGGTTGTGGAGGCTCTTATTGTCAATTTAAAGTTGCATGGAAAACTTTTGTGTGGATTCATCAACAATTGATGAGATTTTTTAGTTAATCCCTCTTATGCATGTGGAGGGTCCTTGGCATGGCGCTCATGAGGTGGGTGTGGAGGCCATTGAATTAAGGCATGTATTAGGGATTGGTCCATAAGTGATGTAAATTTGAAGACATAGTTATTAAAAATTTCCTTATAAAATCGAGGCTTCTCCTTAGTATGTTCAATCCTCGATCAAGAGCAATAGGATATAGTTTCCTTCCCTTCTTCCAATCATCTTCCAATGATCTCTAATTTTCACCCAAACATCATGGTTTTACGGTTCCACAATTAACCATTATTTTTAAATAATCATGAGTTGTTAAACTTCTTTGTACTTTTTTGAAAGAGTGAGTTGTCTCCAAATTGCACTAAAATTTTGGTGTTCCATGATAGTGGTTGGTAGAAAGTGGAGACAAAAAAGAGTAAGAAATAATAGATTGGTTTTTTTTTCTCTTGTAAACTTTTTATTTTGGGTACCAAGTAAGGCTAGTCTATACTTTTTGATATGCATTTAGGCATGTTATCTTTATATGAATGAGAATTACAAATTTTCCGGGGGAAAAAAATACAAAAAACAATTGTACATTCAAATGAATGTGCTCATAAGATATGCACATATTTTATAAACCGATTAACCACAACTCATCTAACTACCCAAACAAAATACTATCTATCCAATTCATATGATACCCAGTTGCTTTCAATTGACCTTTGGGAAGTTGTTGACGGTGCTGGACCAGCCAATATCAGGGGATCTCCTTGGTATGAAGTCCCAACTAGACCTCACAATGTTTGGTTTAGGAGTCCCATCTAGTACGATGGTCCGATTGCCAATATCTTAAAGATTTGCCTCAATTCTTACTTGTCAGCACAAGACAGTGGTCTGCTTTGTCTTCTGAGAAGTGAGGTTCACATCCCTGGTGAGTGTAAGTGTCACTTGTGTCAATGGTTCTTTCACCGTAGAGGGAGAAGGTGGGAGTGAGTCCCAAGTCGGTTGGGAGAAGTCCCAACTCTGCAAGGAACACACAATACAATAGGACATGTGTAGGTTCTGGTGGAACAGTCCACATGGATGGGGCAGTCACAACACACAAGGGAAGATAACATGTATAACACTCAGCGGATTAGTCTGCGCGAGTACAACGGTTGTTATAGCAAGTTCCATGTGAAAGGTCCGTCTGATGTCCGGGAGAGTAGTCTACACGGGCGAGAAAACCTTAAAACATATACAACACAATTTCATTAACATATGTGTATTACAACAAGTTGATTAGTTCAAGTGTTAAACACAAGTTCAAGCAACATGCATTACAAGTGTTAAAGATTAGTCTTACAACATATACAATACATGTGTGAAAATGTGTTGCCCTGCTAGGAGGCTTCTGAATTAAGGAAAAGTTCCAAGACACATCGTTACACCATACGTCACTAACCCTGTGTGAGGGGCATTGGAGCCATTGCTCCTCAAAGAAAAGATAACATACTCTCTTGGCTATGTGGGAGGAGCTGAAGTGAAAAAGTCCCTTGCATGTACAAATGAGGGGGTATTTATAGCCAAGGGTGAAACTAACCCTTGTGGTTGTTCGACTACCATCATGACTATTTGGCTTCCATGACTTTTCAACTTTGCATGACTCTCTGTACAATGAGTGGGTCTCTTGGACTTCCACATTACATTACATTGATAGACAGTATGGCCCACAATAGAGATGTGGACGACATGACTCGACATGACAATGTTGGTACATTTGTGCTGCTGCTGGTGTACATGATGAGTTGTAGTGCTCCTGGGTGATGGATGTCCTGGTGGTGTGTCACAACTTCACCTCTACATGGAAAAATGCGTAGAGTCTTTGATGTTCATTGGTTCGCTTGATGTTGCTTTTGCACATTTCTCCTTGCTTATATGTTGGAAGGCTTGATAGGTTCAGCTATTCGCGAAATGTGCATGTTCGTCTGGCCATTCGTCCATGAGCACATCTTTCATTTTTGCTCATCCGATCGTCCGTGAACACATCTTTGCATGATCATCCATTCACGAGCACATCTCTTTGCATGCATCATTTTTTTGTCTGTTGGTGAAACTGTACTTTTGCATGTGCTCTCTTCGTTCATCCCATCCATCATTGTGCCATGTTTATTTGTGTACCTGTACCTACAGTCACTCATGACGAGATGACATCAAATCCAAAACCCTCCTAGTATACTGTGATACATGATCATTTCGGATGCAGGTGACCGGGAGAGGTAACAAGCTTGCGAGGCGAGATGGAGGCTCTGGGCACTACTGATGAAAACTGTGCAAGAGTCATTGGGTGATGGAGATGGCCAATCCGGATCGACAGTGACTGTCCGCAGGGTCTGGCTCAGCTGGAGGACATAACTGCACCATTTGTGGGAGGAACAGTCCAGGCTGTGGGAAGGCATGGTAGGCAAAATCTGTGCATTTTACAGATGAGTGGGCAGTGGGGCTTCGCAGCAAAATATGCACAAAGTTTTGGAGGAATAGGTTGGGCTGAATGGAGGATCAATAAACAAGAATTGCATAATTTTTTGGAGGAGAGGGTCGGGAGATTGGCAGCCAAAACTACGCAATTCCTGGAGGGAACTGGCAGCTGGCTGTTGGGTCACTGGCAACAAAAATTGCGCAATTCCTGGAGGGAACTGGAAGTCTGTTGGTGGGAAAAACTACGTTGATGCTGGGAGGCTGGCCTGCTAATCACCTCTATACAATTTCTGAGTTGAGCGGACTGTTGGACAACGGAGGGCTTTCTCATGAAAACTATGCAATTTTCTTGGTGAGCAGCTGGCTGATTATCGGGAGGACTGGCTGGAAAAACTGTGCAATTTTCTGAGGGAGACAGGGACGGGCACTTAGTGTCTGTCCTGTCTATCTGCGTAATTTTCTCAGCTGGCAGAGCGGGAAAGGTCTACAGCCTCTGCGTAATTTTTGAGGGGAGTCAGTCCCGAGGTGGCTGCCGGGTCAAACTCTCTGGTTTACCTGCATGAAGACTGATTCATTTTCATGCGGGAAATACAACTTGAAATAACTTGCTTGGTGTTTCTGCATTATTCTAGGTGACAGTCGATCAAGTCGATAGCGGGGTGATGGTCTGGCTATCAGAGGGGAATCCGGTCATCAGAACTTCAACAAAGCAACTAAGTTTGTGAACGAGCAAAAGATGCATACATGATCCTGCAAACACACACTTACATGACTTGACGATGAGACGACTTAATCCATCCAGACACACATACTCAACATGACTGACCGATGGTGTAAGAGACAAGCGCGACAGTTGTGATTGATCATTGGTCGATCGTGACGATGCTTGCACGACAGTGAATTTGACTCCATGTGTGAGTGCGAAAGATGTTTTCATAGCGAACACAACAAATACACCCGAAGCGAAGACTTTGAGTATAGACAGAACATGGTTGAAAGCATGACTTTGAGATCAACATGTAAAAATTGGGTGAAATGATCAAGCAAGGTGGGTGTGAAGACTCACACAAGCTCACAGAGTGAACCCGAGTGTGTACAACCATTAAGTGAAACTCTCAAGGGAGGCTCTGAAATTGAGTGCAGGCCAAAATTTTGGAGGTTGGTTGTAGCTGCTATAACACTTGGTGACACACTGGTAGAACTCCAGCTTCTCTGTTTTGGTTCATTGATAGCACAGGGCCTTGGACTTTCGGGGAGTATTGAATCATTCTGCAGGTTACTCTGATTTCCCCACTTACCCCATTGACATACATGGTTCACCTTTTACCAACTTAGTCAAACACAATCAAAAGTTCAACATGGATCACAGTGTTTTGAATTCAGGAAAGGTAGCTTAGCTCGTGAGTTGAATATTTTCAGAGTATAAGTTTTCATCTCTGGTGTTGCTCCACTACCAGTAGACCTAGATAGTACCCCGATGGAGTCATACAAGAACACACACATTGCTCCACTGCCTGTGAGCGTGGTTAGTACCCCAATGGATTTGCATGCTTCACCTCTCTTTGCAGGAAGCCTTTCTCTTCTTTCGCCTTTGTATACTTTAAAGAGGATTGTGCATAGGAACTTATTTATTTTTTGGGTAGAAGAGGGATCCCGACTTATTGAGAGTAGAAGAGGTTGTTCCTTCAGAGAAGCATGTAAGACCTCTGACATAGGTTTGCTCATTTAGATTTTCACCTTCTTCGTTTCTACTAGTTAGATGAACTTGAACACATAGAGCAGAAAGCTAAGTACAGGCATGAGGCTTCCCAGTGTGGACACAGGTTCATGGTTGGACGAAAACATTCCTTGTAGATAGATCGCATTTCCATCAAGACTTCATTGGCCGAAGGTTATAACCAAGCACAAAGAAGACAAATACAAGACTGGCCAAGTGCTGCAGTGTCACATGTCTCTTCAAATCTTAGCCACATACTCTATTCAAAATCCAGCATGTAGTAGTTGGTAGCATTGATTTCCGAAAACAAAAATAGTAAGGTATTAAGCAAACCAAAAAAACGAAAAAAAAATAGTAAGCAAAGCAAACAAAGTGAAAACAACAAGCGAAAAAGAAACCACTACTCGTACTCCTACATTAAACAATCGGGGTTACGTGAAATGAAATTTCCAGCGAAGATATTGTAGGCATACCCGACTTGCAGTCACAAAGATACAAGCAATTAAAACAAATAAAAAATAGTTTGCAACAGAAAATGAAAACAATTGAAAAACTTGCACACGAGAGAGAAGGTCTCGCCTGTGGGTGGAAGAATGTGTCACAACCACCCAACACACATGCTTACCTCTTCCATGACTATCATTTTTCAACAAACCTTGGAGGCCTCTTGTGAGTGTGTGTTGTTGTCCACAAAGTTTCTCAGCAAGTGCGAGGAAGGACTAAAGCTTCTTACCTGCAACACGACTCACCAAGTAAGATTGTTCCATCCATTCAATGATTGGATCATAAAATTCGTGATGGGTATTTTGAAAGATTTGTGATCTTTGAGAAGATGGATTCCTGATTCGAGAGAGGGGATCACGATGGGAATATGGTACGGATAGATAGATCTAGTCATTCTCATCAGTCATGTCAAGACATCGTAGGTTGAAGTGCCTCACTTGCTTGACAAAAGTCCAAGAAGAAAGATGTTACATGGTGAAGATCATAGTGCGTGAAGCGACTGCCATTGGATGTATTGTTGGGAAAATGATAAACTCCATGACATCCACCCAAGATAGAAGAGAAATAAAACCAGTCAGTCAAGATGTTAGATTCCCAGTTTGACATGAACAAAGAAACCTTTTGAACCATCGTGTGAATGCTCTGAATGAGGGAACCAATTTCGTTGTGCGCTAGGCATGATAAAACACCCACCTACAACTGGTGAAAAAGTGTGCAAGCATCATGGTCATCACATAAATGTAGAAAGGATGATAGCACTGTGGATGTGTGAAATTGGTTGGGGTGTGGCGAAATGAGAGTAACTTGATTCACACGATAGGTTGTGCGCTCGTCATCAGACAGGGAGATTGCTGGTGTGATGAGTGGGAATATTTAACATGTAAAATTTGCAAAAAGACTAAGGAGATGATTACGAGAAAGAACATCTAATAAGTATGATTCTAGATAGAGATAGTCTTTAAGATGATCAACTTCACTGTCCCATGATTGGATGAGGGACAAACACTCCCAACTCGAATTGAATGTAAGAGAGGTGAATGAATACGGGCATGTTGTAACGGATTCGTGGATTTTATCATTAGCGAAAATCCGAAATTTTGAAATGTCATACCCCGAATAGTAAATATTCTTTACACGGGGATCCACGTCGAGTGAAACCATGCAAATAGATGGATTGTGCATGAGAAATGAGATCTGATTTGGTTTGACGGGCTTACCAGAATCACGAGGTCTTGGCATAACCATCAACAGATGTTGAAGTGCCTCGACTCCCTGGCATGTCCTAGAACTTTCCAGAATTGAAAAATTTCATTTTGGGATGTGAACCAAATCATGCATGGCTTGAGGATGGTTGTTATTACTAATTTCAAAACTTCTCTGAGGATGACAACCATCTCTGTCACAAGCTTCATCAAAATTTTTAGCAAGATGACTTGACGAGCTATCTTCATGCAACACACAAGATGATGATGAGTGGGAAGAGTCATGTGTGTTGAGAATATTTTCATCATGGACAACCTCATTGCCTTGTGTCAATCGAGGATATAACTTAGAAGATGAAGAAGCAAGAGAATGTGGAGTGTCTTCGATGCATGTTGATGCGTTGTGAATGATAGGACACATAGGCAAGTGACGTGCAGAGGAAGCTTTGATATGGATGTCTACTTTGACTGGTGCGCATTCCAGATCTGAGTTAGCGTGTACATGAAATTACAATAGATCATATGATGTGCTTGGGCATTCATCACAATATATGGAAGCGTGGGAGTGATGACAGACCAAGACTGGAGGTTGATCCGAAGAATTGATTGTGCATGATGTTTCACCAAGATTTTCGGATTGAGGATCGATCAAGAATGGGAGCTCAATGTTTTGAGAGGTATTAATTATGTCTTCACCATCCCGATCCTTCGCTTGTATGATGAGAATTCCTTGCACATGACTGCAATTTGAGCCAACAGCTCGAGAATAAAGAGAGTGCACGCAACTAGCTTGTGAAGTAGATCACTCAAGCGAGTCATGGTGCAAGGAGTCATGGCCTATAGATGATGGAGGATGGAAGAGATGCAAATTAGACTCAAGACTTGGGTTAGGAATAATGATGTCCTCTTGTGGAATGGAGGAATGAGTTTTTGCCATAGAATTTTCTAACCATTGTAGAATTTCCTCTGTTGGGGTGGGAAACAACTAAGAAGATGGATTGGGAACATGCTGTGCATATTTCTCAGCTTTGCAACTACTGTGAGGGGAGACTCGCTACATAGATTTCTTAGTTTTGCGGTTGCTGCAAGGGGGCACCCTCTTCGAGACATGAGATGTCTCATGATCCGCAAGAGTTGAGGAAGAAGGGAAATTAGCAAGTTCAACATTTCAAGAGACATGAACCAAGCATTTCAACTCTTGGCTCATGAAGTCAAGGTCCACAAACTGCTTAGGAATTTCATGACATAGGTGAAAGAAGTGGGTAGAAAAGTCCTCAACTGATTCGTGAGGCTTCATTCTTAAACGAGAGATTATTTCATAGACATCTTGGTGGTCACACTCATTGAAGGCTTGATGGAGATCCTTGAGGAAGGTGAGAAGGAAATGGACAAAAGCAAGTGACACGGTCTGACACCACCGATTAGCACGACCTTCAAGGGCAAGGAAGAAGAGTACGAAAAAAATCTCATCACTATCAATTTCATGAGATTCACAGAAATGAATAAAATCAGAAATGTGCTCGGTTACAAATGTTCTGTCCTTACCATCAAACTTTAACAAGGACAAGTGATCAAGAAGCTCATCGGGGATTCATAAATGATTAAGGGAGAAATGAGAGAAACACCCTGGGAGCATGAATTGTGTATTATTCATTCGGTAAGAGATTCAACCAAGATTTACAGCTCAGCTTGTCATATGGCCCTCCTTCTAGCGCCAAAATATTGACGATGTTGGACCTGCCAACATCAGGGGATCTCTCGGGTATGAAGTCCCAACTAGACCTCACACCATTTGGTGTAGGAGTCCCATACGGTACAATGGAACAGTTTCCATTATCCTAAAGATTTGCCTCAACTCTTACTTGTCAGCACATGAGAGTGGTTTGCTTTGTCTTCCGAGAAGTGAGGTTCATGTGCCTGGTGAGTGTAAGTGTCACTTGTGTCAATGGTTCTTTCACCATAGAGGGAGAGGGTGGGAGTGAGTCCCAAGTCGGTTGGGAGAAGTCCCAACTTTGCAAGGAACATACAACACAACAGGACATCCGCAGCTTCCGACAGAACAATCCACACGAATGCGACAATCACAACACACAAGGGAAGATAACACGTATATCAAGTTCCATGTGAAAGGTCTTTCTGATGTTCGGGAGAGTAGTCTACACGGGCGAGACATTGTTACCAACATATACAACACATTTTATTAACATATGTGTCTTACAACAAGTGAATTAGTTCAAGTGTTAAACACAGGTTCAAGCAACATGCATTACAAGTGTTAAAGATTAGTCTTACAACGGATACAATACATGTGTGAAAACATGTTGGCCTGTTAGCAGGCTTCTGAATTAAGCGAAAGTTCCAAGACACATCTTTACATCATACATCACTAACCCTGTGTGAGGGGCGTTAGAACCACTGCTTACTCCTCAAAGAAAACATAACAGACTCTCTTGGCTATGTGGGAGGAGATGAGGTGAAAAAGTCCCTTGATACAAATGAGGGGGTATCTATAGCCAAGGGTGAAACTAACCCTTGTGGTTTTTCAACTACCCTCATGACTGTTTGACTTCCATGACTTTTCAACTTTGCATGACTCTTTGTAAAACGAGTGGGTCTCTTGGACTTCCATGTTACATTACATTGATAGATAGTATGGCCCATAGTAGAGATGTGGATGACATGACTTATGACATGACTTGACATGACAGTGCTGGTACATTCGTGTGGCTGTTGGTGTACATGTCAAGTTACAGTGCTGCTAGGTGATGGATGTCCTCGTGGTGTGTCACAGCTTCGCCTCTGCATGTTAAAGTGCATGGAGTCTTCAATGGTCATTGGTTTGCTTGATGTTTCTTTTGCACGTTTCTCCTTGCTTGTATGTTGGAAGGCTTGACAGGTTGGCTTGTTTTCTAAAAGTGCATGTTTGTTCGGCCATTCATCCATAAGCACATCTTGCATTTTTTCTCATTCATTCGTCTGCGAACACATCTTTTCATGATCATCTGTTCGCGAGCACATCTCTTTGTATGAATCATTTGTTCATCCATTGGTGAACCTGTCATTTTGCATGTGCTCCCTTCGTTCATCCCATCCGTCGTTGCGCCATGTCTATTTGTGTACCTGTACCTGTAGTCACTCATGAAGAGACGACATCAAATCCAAAAACCTCCTAGTCTACCATGATACATGATCATTTCAGATGCAGGTGACTGGGAGAGGTAACAAGGTTACGAGGCGGGATGGAGGCTATAGGCATTGCTGATGAAAAATGTGCAAGAGTCATTGGGTGATTGAGATGGCCAATCTGGATCGATAGTGCCTGTTCGTGGGGTCTGGCTCAGTTGGAGGAAAAAACTGCGTAATTTTTGGGAGGAACTGTTCGAGCTACAGGAAGGCAGGGCAGGCAAAATCTGTGCATTTTCGAGAATGAGTGGGTAGCGGGGCTTGGCAGCAAAAAATGCACAATTCTTTTGAGGAACAGGTTGGGTTGCATGGAGGATTAACAAACAAGAATTGTGCAATTTTTTGTACGAAGGGGCCAGGAGCTTGGTAGCCAAAATTGCGCAATTCTTGGAGGGAACTGGTAGCTAGCTGTTGGGTCACTAGCAACAAAAACTACGCAATTCCTGGAGGTAACTAGCAGTTTGCTGGTGGGAAAAACTGCGTTGATGCTGGGAGGCTAGCCTGCTGATCACCTCTATGCAATGTCTGAGCTAAGAAAATTGTTGGGAAATAGAGGGCTTTCTCATGAAAACTACACAATTTTCCTGGTGAGCAGCTGGGCAATTATCGGGAGGACTGGCAGGAAAAACTGCGCAATTTTCTGAGGGAAACAGGGATGTGCACTTAGTGTCTGTCTAGTCTGTCTAAGTAATTTTCTCAGCCAGCAGAGCAGGCAAGGTCTGTAGCCTCTGTGCAATTTTTGAGGGGATTCAATCCCAGGGTGGCTGTCGGGTCAAACTCTCTGGTTTACCTACATGAAGGTTGATTCATTTTCAAGTGGAAAATGCAACTTGAAATGACTTGCTTGGTGCTTCTGCGTTGTTTTAGGTGACAGTCGATCGAGTCGATAGCAGGGTGATGGTCCTGCTGTCAGAGGGGAATCTGGTCGTCAGAACTTCAACAAAGTGACTAAGTGTGTGAATGAGCGAAAGATGCATACGTGATCCTACAAACACACACTTACATGACTTGACGACGAGACGACTCAATCCATCTAAACGCACATACTCAACATGACTAACCGACGGTGTAAGCGACAAGCGCAACACTTGTGATTGATCATTGGTCGACCGTGATGATGCTTGCGCGACAGTGAATTTGAATCCATGTGTGAGTGTGATAGATGTTTTCATAGTGAACACAATAAGTACACATGAAGCGAAGACTTTGAGTATAGCCAGAACATGGTTGCAAGCATGACTTTGAGATCAACATGCAAAACTTGGGTGAAATGATCAAGCAAGGTGGGTGCGAAGACTCACATGATCTCATAGAGTGAACCTGAGTATGTGCAATCATCAAGTGAAACTCTCAAGGGAGGCTCTAAAATTGGGTGCAGGCCAAAATTTTGGAGGTTGGTTGTAGCTACTACAACACTTGGTGACACAATGGTAGAACTCCAGCTTCTCTGTTTTGGTTCATTGATAGCACAAGGCCTTGGTCTTTCGGGGAGTATTGAATCATTGTGTGGGTTACTCCGGTTTCCCCACTTACCCCATTGACATACATGGTTCGCCTTTTACCAACTCAGTAAAACACAATCAAAAGTTCAGCTTGGATCACAGTGTTTCGAATTCGGGAAAGGTAGTTTGGCTCGCGAGTTGAATATTTTCAGAGTATAAGTTTTCATCTCTAGTGTTGCTCTACTACCAACAGCCCTGGACATTACCCTAGCAGAGTCGCACAGGAACACACACATGGCTCCACTACCTGCGAGCCTGGTTAGTGTTTAGTCAATTTAGTGTGTCCTAAATTGCTACATTAATTATCAATCCGGGATTCATAAACTGATGAAGTGTGGCGCACTATATGTGCAAGACAACCTCTTTCTTACTTTTTATCAATTTTATCTTGTTTTTGGGGGTTTTATCTTGGTTTGTCTCCTAATGCAAATGATAATCCTATTCCTGAGTTTTAAGAATACATTAGAAGGCAAGTTTGGGTATAGATTTTAAGGCAATTATGTCCTCTATAATGATTTCCAGAACTTAACATTTCAAGTCTTAAAACATACTAGTGATGAAATTAATACTTGAACAAGAATGAAAATGTGCTGCTATTCAAATCAAACAAATAATGAACTACTGATCATGAAATCATTATCTCTGTTGCTTATCTAAATACAGAAAGAAAAATGAGTTAAGCTACTGCACTCAACAAATAAAAAACTGCAAACTAATAAAAGTAAAATAAAATCACATCATTCATAGTCCGATAGCTCGCCAAGTAGTCTAAGCTATGGATTTAGGAGATAACGTCAATGATATGAGCAGTGTGATATCTAATTGCAGAAAAGTAAAACTAAAATCAAATCACATCATTCATAGTTCGATAGCTCGCCAAGTAGTCTAAGCTATGGCTTTAGGAGATAACGTCAATGATATGAGCAGTGTGATATCTAATTGCAGAAAAGTAAAACTAAAATCAAATCACATCATTCATAGTCCGATAGCTTGCCAAGTAGTCTAAGCTATGGCTTTAGGAGATAACGTCAATGATATGAGCAATTTGATATCTAAACTGACTAACAAAGCAAGTGAATAAGACTGAAATCAAAGCATAACTGGTATTTAAAAATCTAAGAAAAGCAAAGTCAGTAGAGAGGCTAATCTCATGTCACTAGTTATTGCAAAAATTGTATGAAAATTCCTGGGCCTACTCTGTCCTGAAACACACACATTGATTAGTGTTAGCAACAATATACAAAGCTTGAAAAATCATGTACAAGAATGAAATGTTAATACCATAACAAATGAAATATACACAGGTGGATAACTATGAAATATGTGCAATGGAAATAAGGAAACAATACATAAAAACTTTACAGCAATAAGGAAAACAAAACCTCAGCATGTAGGGGCCCTCTGCACGGCCTTGGTCAATAGGCTATTAGTCAAGAATTATGCTCACGCAGTCATATAAAACAAAGTCTGATTATATTGCAAAACCGGTTACAACAGCAAGACCAGTTCACGACACATTATAAAGACTAACAAAAAAACAACAACAAAAACTAACTAGCTAGTTCTATGCGTATGCAAACGCATTATTTATAGGGAAAATTACATAACTGTTTTCTTGTGAAACTACTTCAACAAAGGACACGTAAAAGGATAACGTCCATAAGTTTAGCATAATGGTTGCTAAGATTATTCAATCTATCAAAAGTGGCTATTGGATTCGCATCGTGGGGTAGTCTACAGATGTAAACATGACCCTAGGGATCT
>APFE031722286.1:0-46361 GCA_000404065.3 Pinus taeda
ATATATATATTGTTAATAATGATGTAAGATGTATATTCCCAAATTTTATCCGTATTAAATTTTAGATAGTCCATTCGAACTTGGTAACCATGCATTAGCATTATAATGCTGATATGAGTATTATTATTATGCGAGAGGAAATGTATCGTGAATACTTTATTAATATCATTTAAGGGATTTTGATTTATTTCTAAACTAGTTTCTAATATCCCACTGATCTATGCATCAAACCTCTATCAATAACTCTGTGACACTGACACCAAGCAACTGGGATAAATGTATACCTTGAAATACACCTTAATCATTATTTTAAACCAACAAACGTATATATCTATGCATTTATTTATTAATAATTATAGAAATATATATGTAATAGATAGTAATTACTAATAATAATATTTTAATTTTAAAGTAAACTTATGTGAATATCAATTTCTTGTTTGATATATTTTTATTAATAATGTTAATATTATTTTATCATTTCAATATCATATATATATATATATACCCTTGTGATTTTCGAAATCCAAAACTTGTCATTAACAAAAGATAAGGGGATTTTTTTCTTTCTTTCCAGAATTCACAATTATCTACATCAAAGATGTCCAACCTAATGGCAGTGTAGTTGACCATAGTTTGTTGTACTATAGTTAATAGGGATAGAGTTGTCAACCATAGTTTATTGTATTATAGTTATCTAGCATAAAGCTGAATTCTAGAAGAATTCTTTCTATGTTTAATCTATATTTGACATGTATTTTTTTTAAATAAAAATTAAAATATTTTTAGAATGAAAAAATAACGTGAATAATAATTAGAAAGAAAATAAATAGTTATATATTAACTTTAACTTGGAAACATCATTAATATTATTAATATTATAATGATAATTTGTAACTCTTTAATAAAATTTAAATAAATTGATAATAAATAATAATAATAATATAAACTAAATCTCATAACGTAAGCTAACATATTCTAGTATATTTAATATATTATATATTATAATATTATTAATTAATAGCTTTGTTTCTAAAACATTTTGTTAGTTAGATATATGTTAAATATCAAATTAATGTAATTTATAAAAGAAAATAGAAATAAATTTGATAATGACTTATTAAATAATAATATTCTATTTTATATAAATTAAATATCAATTCTCTATACAGACGAGAAAAAAAGAAGAAAATAATAAATAAATCATGAATAAGTACTTATTTAATTCAAGTTTTTTGAAATGAACAATATATGTTACACATTTGAAAAGAAAATAATATACTTATAAATAAAGATATTTTGATTTAATAAGAAATAGATAAAGAAATATAAATTTATATTAGAAAGGATCAACACATAAAAACTAACACACACAATATTGTTTATAATAATAAAATAAAAATATGTTTTAATAATACAAACTTATCGAAATATTAGGTGCCAATTTTATTTTTATCTATATATATATGAGTATATACAACAAACTTCCAAATGATCAAATATCCATTATAATAATTTAAACCTCCCATTTATGAGATGCATAAAAATATCAAATTCATTGAAATAACAAACCTACCATAATATTTTGTATTCCTTCACTTCAGAAAATGTTAATCAATCCTCGAACTAAATAAAACCAAAAATAAAATGCACCTATTATATACCTCAATATAGCACTGTTTTCTTTTGAGATATTATAAAATATCAATATATTTCTTTCACTATCTTATACCATACTTTTCAAACTTTAATTATTACTGTGATATGGTGCTCACCATAAGTGGTCGACACATCAACACTATGTAGGGCCTCCTTCACGAGCTTCTTATTATTTTATTTTAAGAAGTGTGAGCTTCTTATTATTTTATTTTAAGAAGAATAAATGCTTCTTATCACAAAAATGTGGGCCCTGAACATCTTTTTCAGATATCAATGCAGATATCTCACAATTCTGTATGGTAAAAAATCGATTGCCAATTTTTTTCCTGCATATAACGTTACCTTTTTGTCAACGGTTTCCATTAATTTCTATTAATTCCCGTGGACTTTTTAATTTGATATTTATATCCTGATTTATAACGTATAGAAAAATATGTTTACAAATTTCTATTAATTCCCGTGGAATTTTTAATTTTAGTTTTAAATAACCTCACAAAATATAATCTTACAAAATATTTACATTTAACTAAAGGAAAAAATTAGTTTGATTTTTGTTATTATTTGATTTTCATAATGGAGACAAAAAATTGGAGTAATTTATATTTTCTTGTTTTGAACCTATAACTTTTTAAAAAGAAACACATTCTTTTAATTATTAAGTCCACTCAAACTCTATATTAAACCCATTCAAGTTGATGAGTGATATAATAAAAAGAAATATGATATTAAATTATTTTTATTAAATATATCAAATTAATATGCTATTCACCTGCTAATATTAGATATGAAAATAATTATGCATTTCACTTTACTAATATTAGAAATCATGTCGTTGTTCTTAAAGTCAATAAAGGTGGAGCTACTGTGATCCTTGATAAAACGGACTACGAGAGAAGATTTTTGATCACATCCTCAATAGTGCTAGCTTTAGGAAACTAAATAAGAACCTTATTAAGAAAATCTTGAATGAGGTTTCTCGTGCTATTAATTATGGTAATATCTCTAGCCCCGTGAAGAAGAAGCTTATTGTTAGCAACCTGCTCACCCCTAGGATCTATGGGCTTCCCAAAGTCCACAAAAATGGGGTTCCCCTTAGGCCTATTGTCAACACAATAGGAGGACCCGCGTATCTTTTTGCTAAGTTCTTAGCTCAAAGGCTTAAGCACCTTGTTTGCTATACTGAATACTTCGTTAATGACTCAACTTCTTTTTTCAAGGATCTTAAGAGTAGTAAAATTAACCCTAATGATTTTCTTGTGAGCTTTAACGTGGTCTCTCTCTATACTAATATTCCCATTAATAAGGCTATGGAGGTTATAAATCGCATCACCGATCCTAATTCTGCTAAGTTGGTCGGTCTCTACCTTACCTCTACTTTAGTTGGTTTCCAAGGAGAACTCTATGAGAAAATGTGCAAAGTAGCTATCCCATTGTCGCGAACATGTTCATGGAATACTTTGAAACTAAAGCCCTTTCCTCTGCCCCCCTTCGCACTAATATTTGGAAGAGATTTGTCAATGATACCTTCATCGATTGGTCGTATGGACATGACTTACTTGATTCTTTTCTTTCTCATCTTAATACTCAATCTCAGTCAATTAAGTTTACTATGGAGACTAAGGTCAATGGTAGTCTTCCCTTTGTCAATGTACTTATCTCTAAAAAAGGGGATGGTACCCTTTCTTACCAAGTTTATCGTAAAAACACTCATACTGAGCAGTACCTTCATGCAGGCTCCCATCACTATCCTCCTCAGAAATTTGGTATTCTCAACACTCTAGCCACTAGAGCTCCGAGGATTTCTAATGAGAGTCACTTTGAAAGTGAAAAATCCCATCTGCTTGAAGTTTTTGAAGATAATGGCTATAATAGACACCTAGGTCTCAGAGTTTTTCGAAAATCTAACCTCGGACCTAAACCAAAAAAGGATCCCCATGGTTTTGCAAACTACGTGCATCTTCCTTTCATTCTCGAAACCAGTGACAATATTGCACAAAATAATAATAAATAAAGAGATAAAGATAATAACAACAATTGTATTAATAAATAATAATGGACTAATTATGAAATAAAAATTTCATAAAAATCAAACAACAATATAAATGTGGTTGATAGGAAATTCAACTTTAAACACTCTACGAGAACACAATTATTAAATACTACTCTCTTCCAAAACACACCAAGACCGATGACAAAAGTTGCACCAATTCAAATCAACAAGATAACGATAATGACCATTCACACTTTCCAACCAATCCCTTCTCGCATTGTACTTTTTTTCATAACGTTGAAAAGGAAAAGGTTGTGAAACCTGCAACCATCTATTGAGTTCACTCTTGATATATTTGTAAATGTCAAACCCTACCTCTCCTTGTCTCTAATATCTATAGTGGCTCATTGCAAGGGAATAATATTAAACCCATGGGATAAATATTATAAACTCAAGGTATAAAAATCCTAAGATAAATATTATAAACCCTAAAATAAACATGTTTGACCTCGATTTACCATCATTGCTTTTCATACTAAGACGGTGCTTGTCCCAATGTGACATTGGATCATGGTCGATAATGGTTGATTTTCATACTGAGAAAATCATTCACACATTGTGACATTGGACTATCGTTGAACATGGATGAGCATGATTGTAAACCAGATATATTTATATTAAACCCTAGGATTAATATCATAAACACTATGAATAATATTATACCCTAGGAATATGAACCAAACATACACAAGGTGTTGATATTATAAACTGAAGGGAATAATAAATCCAAGGGATTGATATTAGGAACCCAAGGGATTAATACTAAAAACCCAACAGATTGATAATATAAACCCAAGAGAATAATAATAAACCCAAGGGATTAATATTATAAACCTAAGGTATATAAACCCTAAGGTAAATATTATAAACCCAAGGGATAAATATTATAAACCTAAGGAATATAAACCCTGAGATAAATATTTGTCACAATGCGACATTGGAATATTAGTAACCATGATTGATTTTCATATTGACACAATGTTTGTCATAATGCGATGTTTGGCAATGGTTGACAGTCATTGACCGTGGTTGATCTCCATATTGAGACAATCTTTGTGACAATGCAACGTTGGACCATGGTTGACCATGGATGACCATCATTGTCACAATGTGATGTTGGACCAAGAAATAGTCTTTGTCACAATGTGAGCATGATTGACCATGATTGAACCCAAAGGTATTATAAACCCAAGGGAATAATAAACCCAAAGGATTAATACTAAAAACCCAGGAGATTAAAAACCCAATAGATTGATAATATAAAAACAAGGGAATAATATTAAACCCAAGGTATTAGTATTGTAAACACAAGGTATATAAACCCTAAGATAAATATTATAAACCCGACAGAATAACAAACGCAAGGGAATAATATTAAACCCAAGGGATAAATATTATAAACCCTAAGATAAATGTTATAAACCCTGGCATAAATATTTTCACAATGCGACATTGGAATATGGTTGACCATGATTTATTTTCATATTGAGACAAATAAACCCTAAAAAACATGGTTGGCCATGATTTACTATCATTTATTTTGATACTAAGATGATGTTTTTCACAATCCGATGATGGACTATGGTTGATCATGGTTGATTATCATATTGAGACAATCTTTGGCACATTGTGATATTGGACCATCGTTGACCATGGATGGCCATGATTGTAAAACCAAGGGATTTATATTAAACCCTAGGATTAATATTATAAACCCTATGAATACTATTATACCCTAGGAATATGAACCAAATAGACCTAGGGGATTGATATTATAATCCGAAGAGAATAATACCCAAGGGATTGATTCTAAAGCCCAAAGGTATTATAAACCCAAGGGAATAATATTAAACCAAAGGGATTAATACTATAAAGGCAAGGAATATAAACCCTAAATGGACTCATATTATGCAAAATTCCACTTTTGTGCCCAAGAAAGTGCTCTGATACCACTTGTTGTAGCTCTAACCCAAGAATATCATAGATCTGATAAGAAAATACAAAATTATGCAAATAACCCAGAAATGATATGAAATGATTCTTTATTGATCAAACCCTTACGGTAGGGCAACACCATACATTCACTCCTTAAGGAAGGAGAATACTCCACAACCATATGCTTGTGCATACAAGACTATTTCTCTTCATATCCCTCCATGTGGAGTCTCTAGCCTCTATATAGGCCTCATACATACAATACCATGCATCATTACCATGGTTTACTCATACCATCAACTAATACCATGGGCCCATTACATTATTCTTAACTACTTGTGGTCCCTTACATGACATGGGTTAACCACCTTATTTATTACTTTGGCCCATATTATTACCTTGGGTACCTCCTTCGGTACCCCATATTACCCCCCCTAGGTACATAACAAACACCCACCTATAGAGTCCAGGCAGAAACGCGACCCCATGACCCAGGCGCAGGGATGGTGAAGACAGCATTTCAGGGGTGCGGACAAGGCCAAGGTAGAGGAGGACCTGACAAAGATCAGGGGCAGTTGATCTTCTATAGTTGCAGAGGACTAGGACACTATGCCCGCGATTGCACTAACCCAACCCATCCGTCATGCAAGTACTACACTTTTTTTTATCATGAAATGGAAGATTGACCTACGCTGATAGCAAGGATACATGACAAAGGGGTGCTACCACCTCCACCAACTCAAAACCTACAGATGATGAGGTCTGAGCCATGTGAAGAGGATCCAAACGTAAATATAGTGCTCCAAAGTGGAATTGCAATAGGAGATGACAAGGGGAAACAACCTGAGGATAGTACATGGGTTTGTAAAGCTCTAATGAAGGAGGCTGAGTTTGATTTGGAGCATGCATGTGAAACCTTCATGGAAGCAAAGAAGAGCTTCATTGAGGCCTCCACCTTAGGGAGCAAGGATAAGCCTGATCAGGAGATTGACCCTTCTATGCTCGCAACCTTCTTGGAAACTTGTATGAAGTTACTGCATGATAGTAAGGCTATGAATGGGTTACAAGAGCTCATAAATAGGTGCATCAGAAATGCTCCAGGTGACCCACACGTAGTATAAATATTCATAGGAATAAAATAATAATGGGGCGGGAGATGAGACTGACCGTGCAGATAAGAGAGTATGAAATGGATCAAGTTATTTTGGACCTGCGGTCAGATGCGAACGACTTACTAAAGCAAACTTGGGAATTAATGGGGAGAATTCTGTTGCAATGGTCTCTAATTTAGCTAAGGATGGTGAACCAATAGAAGATTATCCCCATGGGATGGCTGCAGGGTGTGACTGTAGATATTGAAGGTGCAAGCGTGCTAGCTGACTTTGAAGTAATAGAAATTCTGGATGATAGCAACCTCTATCCTGCACTCCTGGGAATTGATTGGGCTAATGATATGAATGGGGTAATCAACTTAAAGAAGCAAAAGATGATATTTGAGGAGAAATCGCTACATGTAATAATACCCCTAGATCCTGCTGAAGGATCGCACTATACTGAACCCATCTATGATTATGAGAGTGATGACAATCTGGACTGTATCTATATGATAACAACATGAGACCAAGACTAGGTGAATCTGATAGTAGATGGACGAATTACGTGGGATCACGAGAGTTCCTGTACCTTTGACTCTGATGAAGAGTTGGAGCGCTCAGAGAATTGGTTACATGAAGTAACTACACTAAGTTGTAACATGATAACCCGGTCCCTAGATTGTGTGTCATCAGAGGTAAGGAATCTACCCACTTATGATGGCCTAAATGGTGTAGATATCTTTTTGGATGCATTTGAGAGGCAGGTACCAGAAAAGCGGTGCTTCCAAGGATTAGACTGGGCACTGTGTGCTATGCCTGCAAGATGGTGGGGTATGCAAAAGGGAAGCTTTGACGATTGGTGCGAATGTAGGAGAATGATGAGGACACACTTTGGGAAGCCAAAGGTGCAAATGACAGACAAGTATGATGGGTAGGATGACCCACGTGCGCACTTGGCCAAATGGGCTCAGGCTTATGGAGAGAAATCCCAGCCTGAATGGGTGCAGTTCTTCTGTCACACCCTGGATGTCGTCTCGATGAAAGGTATGTAGAAACAAAGCTTCGCCATGGGATAGGTGAATGGGATATTCTGCACGAAGGATTCATAATGACATTTAGTTTTGAAGATGGGTTTGATAGTATTGATGAGGTGGTACAAGAGGTAAAAGCAGCAATCTTTAGGATATTGTACGATCCTTTAGACCTGATTCAACCTAAGTGGGCTACTTAGCTAAGTCATGCACTAGAATGCTATAATGTAACTGTTAAAGAAGAAGATGAGGATCTGTGAAAGATTAACATCTCGGAAATAGAGGGTCACTGCAAGGTTGAAGGATTGCAGGTTGAGAATCGTGATATAACTGAAAATGAAGAAAGTAAACATTGGTACAGAGGCAGAGCCCAAATTTGTGAAGATTGGAGATTACTAGGATGACACAATGGTGGATAATGTCGCTGAATTTCTCCACAAATACCAAGATTTATTCCCTACCAAGTGCATGGATCTAAAAGGGATAATCGAGGACCTAGGTGTTATGAAGATCACATTGAAGCCCAATGCGAAGCTGGTTAAGCAAAGGCCTTACCATCTCAATCTGAAGTATAAGGGAAAGGTCCACTTAGAGCTAGACGAGATGCTCATGGCATGCATCATTGAGCCTATGGAAGAATTTAACTGGGTAAGCCCGATGGTGGTAGAGGAGAAGAAGAAGAAGGATGAAATAAGGATATGCATGGATCTCAGAAAGTTGAATGATGCTTGCGTACATGATCCTTTCCCGAATCCATTGAGTGATGAAGTGTTGGACAATGTAGGTGGCCAGGAAACATATTCATTCACTGATGGCTTCTCGGGGTACCACTAGATCAAAATTGTGTTCGAGGATAGGAGCAAGATAGCCTTCGCAACTAAGTGGGGTTGTTTCCAGTACACTGTAATGCCATTTGGGTTGAAGAATGCACATGCAATTTTCTCGCGTGTAGTCATTGTTGCGTTCAAAGAGTTTATTTATAAGTTCTTGGAAGTGTACTTTGATGATTGGACTATGTTTGGGTTGGTGAAACGCCACATAGCAAGCTTGCACCTGATGCTAGATACCTGTCAAAGATACTAGATTGCGCTCAATATGAAGAAGTGATTGTTTTGTGTTCCTTTTGGGAACCTACTAGGTCATGTGGTTTGTAGACAGGGATTGATGGTAAACCCATTAAGATCGTGGTGATACTGAACTTGGAAGCACCGAGGAGTGTGAAATAGATGTTCACTACCCTTGGATATACGGGATATTACAGAAATTTTATCAAAGGCTATGGCCAGATCACCACGTCAATGGAGAAATTGTTGAAGAAGGATGTCATGTTTTGCTGGAACGAAGATTATAAGAAGAGCTTGGATGTATTGAAAGAAAATATGGTAACCGTGCCGATTTTAGTCTTCCCAGATTCGAAGAAGGAGTTCCATGTACATGTCGACATGTCATGTATAGCGTTGGGAGCAGCACTAACACAGGCTAGTGGAGAGGACTTGGACCATCCTATAGAATTCAGAAGTATAAGGTTGTCCAAGGTGGAAAAGAATTATTCCAACACTAAGCGTGAAGGATTAACTATGGTATACGTGTTCCAGAAGTTTAGGAACTACTTGATGGGAGGCCATTTTAAGATGTATACAAATCACTCCGCATTGAAGTACCTGGTCAATAAGCCTGTGTCACGGGGGAGAATCTGCAGGTGGAGCCCACTAATTTGGAGGAGGAATTACCTGACGCACAACTATTTGTAGTGCACGTCGCAGATGGTAATTCTGAGGATATAATACACTTCCTAATGATAAGAACTACCCCAGAAAGATACACCGTCGAGCAGAAGAAGGCATTAGTGGTGTGCGCAGAAGATTTCTCTGTCATTGTTGGGCATCTATAAAAATGGGGTCTGATGATATATTGCAATGATATGTACCTGAGTTTAAAAGAAGCAACATCCTTGCAGATGCTCATAGGGGCGTTGCGGGAGGACATTATGTAGGGAGAGAGACCATGCAGAAGATTCTACATGCAGGGTTGTGGTGGGCAACCCTCCATCAGGACTCAAAAGCATATTGCAAGGCATGTGATGTGTGTCAAAGAACTTTCAGTCCATCGTGGAGGGATGAGATGCCTTTGAATCCACGGATTACATTGCAAACCTTTGAGAAATGGGCGATAGATTTTGTTGGACCCATTCAACCCCAAGGAAAGATGGGAGCAAGTTACATTATCACCGCAATGGAGTATTTGACTCATTGGGCAGAGGCACAGCATGTGAAGGATTGCACAGGTGTGACTACTACAAAGTTCCTCTTTGAACATGTACTGAGGTGATTTGGTTGTCCAAAGATCTTGATGAGTGATAACGGCACGCACTATCTGAATGAAATGATCAACACGCTAATGGAGGAATTTCAAGTATATCACCAAAAGAGCACGTCTTATCACCCACGGGCTAATGGGATGGTGGAAGCATTCAACAAAGTGTTGGAGAACATGCTTACCAAGGTTTGCAATGCTCAACAAAGTGATTGGGACCTATGCATACCTGCAGTACTATGGGCTTATCGAACGACATGCAAGAAGTTGACTGGACAAACCCCATTTCAGCTTGTCTATGGGGTTGAAGTGGTAATGCCTCTGGAATATATTGTGCCAAGTCTGTCAATAGTAGTGCTCATGGGTATCATGGATTGTAGAGCCCTGGAGGAAAGGTTCGCACAGCTAGATGATCTTCAGGAAGAAAAATTTCTTGATGGATTTCACCAATAGGTCCAAAAGCAACAAGAAAAATACTAGCATGATCGACATGTTAGGCTACGCGTCTTTAAGGTAAATGACCTGGTCTTGTTATATCATAGTAATTTTGATAAATTTCCATGGAAATTCAGAATGCATTGGTTAGGGCCTTATGTCATTAAGGAAATTACCAATGGAGGAGCGGTACAACTGGTCAAATTGAATGGAGAACCCTCCCAGGAAAGGTGAATGGCAGTCGCTTGAAGCCATACACCGGCGGTTTGGCCATGTCACTAGATGAAGGTAGCACAACCTTAGCACTCCAGGAGGTGCAGGACTATAAACTACACTACCCGGGTTGGGGAGTAGCGCGATTGGAGGATTGTGTGAAGCAAGGAAGTGTCATAGGGTTCGCAGTCGTGCAAGGGGAGTTGCGCTAGCTAGGGAGCAATCATGCGGGTCAGCCTGAAAGTGACCATTAAAGTCACTATACATGATTTGACGGTAGAAATTTGGCCAAATGGAGCGGGCGACTGACATTTAAGACAAAATTTATGGCTTATATCTTTGAAAATCTATAGCTAATCCAACATTAATGGACCGAATTTGGGGGGAATGATAGGATTTGAATTCGAAATGCCCTATAAATTACAAGTGGTTATCCAATGAAAAACACTTGGCATTTTGAGAATTAAGTTGTTGAGATTTCATGCACTCATGAACCGAGAATTCTTTGAAGCTTTGAAAGCGACTCCAACATTTGTAAACTTACCCGAGAAGTCACGAGTACTGTTGGAAAGTGTTATGTCGGCACCTGCAGAAACTATAAATACCAAAGAAATAGTAGAGGAGCTAGTGCCAGAAGTTACGATGGAGGCAGGAGAAGTTGCTCCAGAAGTGGCCGAAGTATTGGTAGAGGTCCCTAAATCACCGAGGACGCCGAGACCAAAGCAGACCCAAACCAAGGAAACTAGGATGGACAAGAAGGGCAAGTAGCTTGCCATACTAGTGCGCGCATTGCCAAGAAGAAACCCACCAAAACCCATCACACAGGAGAAAGGCAAGGCCATAAATTTGGAGCCAGAGGAGGAAAACATTGAAGACATCCCAATGGATGATGAGGATGTGGGATTCGAAGTAGAAGAGGTTGAAACCTAGGGTACAGACCCTATTACTCTGTTGCCGGAGTACGTCCCTCCACGCAAGGCCAAGACCAAGGTGTCGAAGGACATCAATGAGAGTAAGACTCCCCTACAAACCCCTTTGTTTCCAGATGAAATTGTTTTCGATGGACCGTGCTTGGCACAAGTGCCGCTGCTAAAACTTGAAGACTGGGACTTGGCTGATCACAAGAAGTTCCGATACTTGGTTACTAAGCAGCTGATGCACCATATCATTGATACGAACTTTGGAATGACCACATTGGAGCTACAAAGGTGGCTTTGAGGAGTAGACAAGGCAGGGTTGCTCAACCTGCTTTGGGTGTCACACTACAACCGCACCCTGGTGACAGTTTTGGTCATCAAGCACCTATTGTGCTTGGTGCATGATGGCTGTCTATGGCTGGAGGAGATAACACCCATCACAGATAGGCGAATTCATAGGATAACATGATTTCTATATACAGGTAAGAATCCGACCATGAGATTTGGCAAAAAAGGTGGCAAACAGGCTCTTGCAGAGTTTATGAAGGAAAAATTTAAGCTGGTGAAGAAGCTGCATGGATACACTATATCCAGCATCTGCGACCCTATTGTGAAGGTGGCCATGCAGATCCTCGTAGGGAAAGTGATGAGGAAGTGTCGTGCTAATGAGGTGACGACACCTGTCATCGCGCTAGTAGCACAATGTGCTGAAGGAGTCCAGTTCAATTGGCCAGACTACCTTTGTGGAGAGTTCCTAGCAAACTACCGCAAAGCACAGGAGCTTAGCAAGACATTGCACTATGCGTGACTCTTGCTGTCAATTGTGCTAGTAGTGTGGGAGATGCCAGAGGACAACTAGTTCCCTTCGGTCATGCCAGACCTCCCAGAACAAGTGAAGCATGCTTCGCTATGGGTGACCAAGGATACATAGCTAGTCAGGGACAACAAGATATTTTGGATCTTGATGTATATGAACATCTGAATGGCCATCAACCACAAACCAGGATTCTCACCTACAATGTATTCCAACCTGTAGGGCTACATCGAATTTAAAGCAAAATTCCATTAATTATCCATTAAGGTGTGGAAGGACCCTGCACATAAATGGTACGAATTTCCTTACCTTGCAATGAATGATGCCATTGACATGGTGCTTGATCAATAGTCGTCAAAGTGGCACTCTACAATAGACTTGGCAGTGGGAGGAAGCAAGTTTGTCACGCAAAAGAAAAAGGAGGAGGCTAAGATTAAGATGACACAACTAGCCGAAAAGAGGAAAAAGGAGGCCGCTGATAAGGCCCAAGCGGAGTGAAAGGCCACGCAGCAGACAAGGAAGCAGACATGCGGGACAGAGAGGGGCTCTAACAAAGGCGAGAGGTCACCTTCACGTGAGATAGAAGAGGAAATAGAACAACACGACACAGACCCTTAGGAGACGTTCACCTACATCAAGCACTCAAGAGAAATGGAGAAGGGAGGGCCCAGAAAGAAATCAAAGTCGACCAAGACATCACTTGACCCTATCACAGTAATAGAGGGTGACTTGCATGATATCGGTGACACAGTGTGAGATGTCACCGCAGAGGCCCTATAACAATTTGAACTGCAGCAGTAGATCATCCTGGGGGTTGTCCAGAAAGGGTTTCAAGAGCTATAGACCTGCGTGTCGCAGGATGACATGGTGTCTACCATACTTGACATCGGCACTTCAGAGGCTTCCGATATGCTATGCACGAAGGCCTCCAATGCAATAGTGCTGCCTAATGGAACACTGACCACAGAGAATGAGGCTTATAGGCCCACTGTCAGCACCCTAAAGGGAGTAGGGTTGAACCTGGTAGCTTCCATGAGAAGTACTCCACCTCTTGCAAGATGGAGTGATTACAGAGTTGAGGGCCTGTGAGCATTGCACCCTCCAAGTGATCAATGAACATCGGATCAACAACGAGCAGATGGTCCTATAGAGAGATGTTTCCATCGCCACTGAGACTGAGGTGACCAATCAGAGAAAGCAAATTATGCAGGTGATCGAGGAAGCATGCCAAATGGTCCCAAAGTTGGCCATTCCAGAGGAGGATCTAGTCAAGGTACGCATCTGTAAGCTGGCCACAGGGATGCGTGACACTCATACTAAGATGGCACGGGTTCAGTTTGAGTTGAACCTACAAATTACAGAGTTACAATTGAGGGCCCAACCTTCAACTCTGCTAGAAGTGAAGGAATAGTGAGCGACCACTGTTATAGAAGTAGTAGCGGCGGTGGATAGTACAATAGCAGAATGTGCACAAATTTTTGAGCAGTCATTTGAGATCTTGACAAGCTTGCAGGAGGACCCCAATGTACAGTGGCTAGAGACAGAAGTGCACAAGCTACATCAGTGCTATGATGAGGTTAAGGGCACAATGTGAACCGCTGCACTGACACAGAGACTAGACATGTTGTAGGAAGCCAAGCAGCTAAAGGAACAGATGGATGCAACGCTAAAAAAGGAAGCAGTGCTAAAGGCAAGACTAAAGCCCTAGCTGGATGAGGCTTACATAGTGACAAGATCTATCGAAGGCACGCTTGCAACTATGCAAGGGACACAACAAAAGCTTCAGGGTGACAATGCAAGAGCAGTGACCGAGTAGACCATGGAAGACGCAAAGCAGGTGGCCGCACAATGCACGGCTAAGCTTGTAGTCATACGAGTCAAGATAGAAGGGCTTCATGCAAAGATCTTCGTGCTTGATGAGTGACTCAAGGGTGGGTCACGATGTTTGTGTTGGGGGCCTGTTGTGAACGGGATCCCCCAAAGGACAGTTTTGGGGGTGAAAACCCATGTTATGGTCAAATTTTGTAATAAACTTGTAAAGACTCTTCATTTTGTGGTCGCATAGAGCGAAGGTGTCATAAGTCATAAAGGGTTGTCTGCCCTTAGTTTTGTAAAGTAAAATCGGCTATGAAAGATCTACCCATGGTTCGCAGACCATGGAATTGTATAAAAAGAGCTAAGCTCTAAGTAGTTTGAGAGTCATAGATATGGAGAGTAATGAGTAAGAGAGTCATAGCTCTAAAGTAAGATGTCTAAGTTTCAGGTCGTAGCATAGGTAGAGGCTCTGTAGATGAGTGCGTAGAGGCCTAAGGTGGAAGTCCATAGTTGAGTGCGCGGACCCCTACAGCTGTGTGCGCAGGGCGAATATAGTCTGTAATTGCTTGAAGGTATCAATAATGAGAAGCATTCTACAATTTATATATCTTTGTTCTGATAAATGCATCTTGTCATTTTATCTATGAATTTACTTTATAATGCTTATATGGTGTGCGAATGAATGTAATTGTGTTGTATAACTAAACACAAATAAGAATATCTGATTACGCAGTGCTAACTATGAGAAATATGCTGCCTTAGTAGTGCAAACGTATCTGAATTGAGGGTTAGGGTTGCGCAAAGGTCAGCCATACCCTTTCGTGGAGGTATCGAAGGGAGGAATAAGGGGTTAGGTAGATAGAGCCATAGAACTAAGTGACTTGCATGAAGGCAGGAATAGAAGGAATAAAACAACATCACAACCATGTCAGGGTGCGGAAACTTGGTTCCAGCATCCCCTCATACTTCTTTGGGTGAGACTTTAGTCTGCTCTCCGTGGGCTGATGCAGAAAGGGCCAGTAGTGTATGGATTTGTTTGGCTAATTAATGATGAACCTAGGTCAGGCCCCATCAAGCCAACACAGCGTACAATGTGTAACAGTAATCTATAATAGCATACAGGGTGTAACGATGATCTACTCTACCCTGCTTTGAAATGTATCGGCGTAGCTTGTTCACTCCATGACCTCATCCCCGCAAGCAACACCTGTTACAAATCCATTTGGGCACATGAACCCCAACATACATATCAGTACTATTAGGGCCCATCAAACCCTAATTCAGTTGTTACATGCCCTAATGAAGTCAACCATCAAGAATGCCTCCTTCCCAAGAGATTCCATGACTGAAATCATCCAAAAATTGCCTCTAAGAAGATCAGCGTAGGCAGGGCTTTATCAGGGTGCACTGCAGTGCTGCCCAATACACTGTCAGGGTGCATTGCAACACACTTGAGCCCTCTTTGGCCTACACTGGGAGAATTTGAGCAAAATCTACATTGGAATTTCGAATATTCTTATCCATGTGATGCCTCTAGAAGTTTCCCAAGGCTATCCACTCCTTTGGGCTCGAAATTGGATGAGGGAGGGAATTAAGGAACATCAGTGCCTTTATCCCTTCCTCCATGGAACTAAATCCTAAGTTTGGGAGGGCATTCATTATCACCATTTATGACATAACTTCCCTCATTCACCTATAAAAATACCACTCATCTAAGTGATCAGGGGCGGGAAATCATTGAATTATAGGGAGATGCTCTTAGTATGAGACTTGAGCTGGTTTCAAGTATAGTAATGATGTCAAAATGTCTTGCTTGTTATGAGGAGAAGATGCCATTGAACTGGAGGAGTATCACTGAATCAAGCAAATTGGGTTGTAACTCTTCCTTTTACTAATAAAGTTTTCAAAGATTTTTCCATATGTTTGCATTGTTTATTGATGCTTTCATATGTGTATTATGCACCTGATTCCATTTTATGTTTAATCAATAGATCCTTATCATATGCTTTGATCAGTTTTTGTCTTCTGTCTGTGTGCAGGTACTTTTCAAGCAGATTAAGTACGGAAAGGAGTGATAGAATTGGTCAAGGGAGATAAGGAGTAGGTGAAAGCTTTAGGTAGGCTTCTTTACTATCTTATTTAATCTATTGGTTATAGAAAAAGTAGAGAATGCTTTACTCTATTGTTCTCGACTTAGCTACTAGTCTAGGGGTTTAAGCATTTATCCGTAGACACTAAAACTTCCCAAAAAAAATTGGCGACCATACTTGGGATTGATTATCCATCTTAGTAGCTTATCAGCCTCTTAAGACATTTCTACATATTGTACTTTTGGTCATTGATTGAATCTTAGTCTTATTTCATTAAAATTTGAGTCAAAACTGTGTCAAATTGCCTTCAAAAATGGCTTATTATCACCAGTGCAGCCCAATGAAGGACACAGTGCATTGCAATGCACTTCCCACATAGATCCAGTGCACTGAAGCACACTGTCTCTCACTGCAACCTACGTTGATCCCTTGAGGGTTAGTTTCCCATGTAGGAGTGAAGTGTTTGCCAATTTTCTCCTGTTTGAATGATTTGTTGAATGTCAATGATGTCTTGTCTCTAAAAATAGTTTTTCATCTCCTTATCTATCCCTACTTAGACTAGGATTGATAAATGTTTCTTATCTATTTACTTTTTCATTTTCAAGCTATAGTCAAAAGTTAATTTTTGCTTGATTGATCTTTGTTGAAAGAAAGTGTCGTAAAATTGTATTTTCCTTCGAAAGTTGAAATTTTGTAAAGTCATCATTCATGAAATATCGATTGATTGATGTGTGCATATGATTAGTATTTTTGTTGAAAGTGTCATAATTCCTCATTTCTTTTAAAACGAAAGTGTTGTAAATTTTTCCTTTCCTTGAAAAGAAATTGTTGCAAAATCGCCTTTTTTATGAAAAGAATTTATTGATCGATTGTGCATTAGTTTTCCTTTTTGTTCATTCACATTAACAGAAATCAAAAAGAAATACAAGCATGTTGCATTGAAATGTTTGTGAATGCTTGAAAGGAATAGCTAGGGAAATTTCATTAGATGTGCTCTTTGCTCTTTGTCAAAAGGAATCTGATTGCTTTATCCCTAAGTAGCTAGGATTTTCATCGTTAAATTGAATGGAAAAAATGCTTATGATGATAGATGCATTCCTAGGAATTTCAGAATACATCACGTGGTGAACTTGAAAGGAAAATTCCTAAGCAAGATCAACTTAAAATAAACATCAATTTACCTAATGGAGCATTGTCATTAACGAGAACATTTAGTGGTTCTAGGCTAGAGACGTGTTCCATCATCATAAAATAAAGCATCTATCACTAACTTATCTGTAATACATCCTGAGTGTGATACCTCGTTCCATGTACGTGAGTATATCGTAGCTTGTCCACGTACCTTCGGGTATATAGGGCAGTGTTACAATACGTAAAGTATATGGGAATGCTCTCACTGTGTGGTTTTTCATTAGACAGTGCTTATACAGATTCGGCCTCCACGTACTTTCGGGTATATATGGGATGATAACACTAGGTTGCTATCCGTCCTTAGGTAACCGAGTCAGATGCCTTGTATGTTGTGATACACCGAACACAGCATTCGGGGAGATCGCCTACCCGTACTTCTCGATTCGTCGGGAGGTATTCTACAGTTCACAGTTGCTTGCTAAACCTTTTACCTAGATCATCCCTCTTTTGTTTTGTTATATTACTTTGATTAAAATAAAATTAATTGACCACGGATAACATCCTCCATGCTCACTCCCTAGTTCATCTTAGGTTGAAACATATGGCAATAAATCTGGAGTCCACTGATCAAGGAATTCCTTTTGATGGGAATCCTAGTCCTTTTCCACCTTTTATAAATATTGGTGCTTCATATATGGCTACATTGTCCCTTCTGGGATTTACAATTGGCTTGCAAGTATGGTTGCTTTCAACCTCCTTGGTTCAAAATGTCATGATTTCTCTGCAATCGAGTACACATCCAACTAGACAAAATCAACCTCTAGTTGACCGTTTGCCTTCTTCCTTGGTTGTCTCTTCCTACCCTTCTTCCTATTCGCCTGGTGGAAGTATTGGTACTAGTAACTAGGTGGCTAAGAAGAAGGATAAAGGGAAGAAGAAGAAGAAGAAGAAGCAAATTCAGTAGAAGGGCAACAAGCAACCGTTACTTTGAATGCAACATTTGATGAGAAACTGCCCGTCAAGCCTCACAAAGTTTGATATCCATGCAAACTTTGTACAGGGGACCATCTTCTTCGAAATTGTCTTCATATTCCTCAAATCTTAGAAGAATGGTCTTCCCGTTCACATCGTCCCGTGTCATCAACTTCTAGAGATCATGCTAGTATAGTGACACACCATCAAGTAGTGGTAGTAAAGTTCATGGAAAAAAGGACAAAGTCAAGTTTCCCTATAGGTTATGTGAAGGGAATCACCCCATTAACCTTTTTCCCTATCTGGATGAAGCCAAAAAAGTGTTGGATAACCATCTTGCTTCACCGCAATGACTTCCATCCAGTTACAGGAAACTCTCCCTAAATCCTTTACTAGTTGATGAATTGACTGACAAAAATCAACCATCAGTCAAACTCACTCTCTCTGGAAGTGAATCCTATGAGTCTATACTTGACCCAAATCAATAGGTCGGGGTAACAATTGACTCGATTTCACCTTCAGTAAATCGTACCTTTCCCGAAGAGAGTGAATATTATACCACACAAGTTCTATTTGTTTCTTCAGATTCAAATGAGCTTGGGGGCAGTCCGCCTATTCCATTAAGACAGGAGGAAAATTCTCCTGTTCTCGTAACTCAAGGGGTTAATTCACCCGTTTCTATAGTATCCCCTTCAAGTATTCTAGTCACTTCCTTTGATTGGAATTGACTAGCAAGATTTCGTCTTCCTCCCTATGTGCATTTCCATGTCATAGTACAACAGGTTTATAATATGATTGTATCTGGAACTATTATCAATGAAGGTGCATCAGTGAGTATCATTTCCTTTAGTTCTTGGCAGGTGCTCGGTTTGCCACCACTTGTGCTTGTTACCTAGAATCTGTTGGCTTTTAACAGAGGAACCAGTCAACCAATAGGGATCCTTCGTCAGTTGCCTATTACTTTGGGAGGAAAAATTGTTTTTCTGAATGTGATGGTAGTCCCAAGCCTTTTATATTACAATTTACTTCTAGGGTGCAACTATGTTTATGACATGGGAGCTATTGTTTGAACACTCTTTTGAGTGATTTGTTTTCCGCATGAAGGCAGAATTGTCACCGTTGACTAGATTTCATTTCCTGTTCCAAATATGGCTTCTAGTCAACCATCTTCCCTAAATGGTCCTTTTGTACCAATGGTATCATCCTCACCATGGGTTAATTATGTGGAAACCCATTCCATACCTACATCAACTGACGATCAATTCAGTGATGTTGTACATCATGTACGGGGGGCATTGGAACCAAGAATAGGAGGATAGTTCCTTGTCTTGTGTCAACCTCATTAAAAAATGAAACCAAGGGCATGAGGATAGTTATTTTACTGTGTCAACCTTATTAAAAAAATGAAACAGGTCCATGAGGATAGTTCTTTGTCTTGTTTCAACCTCGTTAAAAAAGGAAACAAGGAAATATGAGGATAGTTCCTTGTCTTGTGTCAACCTCGTTAAAAAATGAAACAAGGAATATGGGGATAGTTCCTAGTATTGTGTCAACCTCGTTAAAAAATGAAACAAGGAGTATGAGCATAGTTCCTTGTCTTGTTTCAAGCTCGTTAAAAAATGAAACAAGGAATCTGAGTAGAGTTCCTTGTATTGTGTTAAGCTCATTAAAAAATGAAACAAGGTCCCAAGTTCCAAGTCGAGACTTTGATTAGATCTCATAAAATCCCAATCAAGTCTTTCACTTGATCTCGTAAAAGAACCTTCATTCCATCCACCTGATAGCCATGAGTAGCCTATTTACGTGAATGTAATGAAGCTTGGGGGCATGCACCTAATGGTCAAGTTAAGTTTCCCTGTAGGTTATGTGAAGGGAATCAATCCATTCACCTTTGTCCCTATATGAGTGAAGCCAAAAAGGTGTTGGATAACCATCCTGTTTCACTGCAACGACTTCCATCTCATTATAGGAGACTCTCCCTTTCATCATGATAGGGGCATGTGAACCAATCTCAAGCATAGTTTTTTTATTTTTAGCTTGTGTAAAAATGAAACTGAATCCAAACATAGTTTTTTGTTTTGAGCTTGTATAAAAATGAAACTGAATCCAAGCATAGTTTTTCATTTCAAGCTTGTGTAAACATGAAACCGAACCCAAGCATAGGTTCCTATAGTTCAAGCTTGTGTAAAAATGAACCCATTTCCATTTTTAACCCTCGTGATTGCCATTCTATCAGTGTCTTTCTTCAAATGAACCTTGGTTGTTTTCATCCCATCACCACCATCCCTTTGGATGATCATACGTTTTCACTTGGTTGTTTTACCCTTTATGAGGAATAGTTGTAATGAATGGTCTTCTTAGCTAGTCTTTTCACATAAATCAACATGTTTTGAGAAGTTCCAACATCACCGGAACCTTTTGCTATCCTAGACACCACTCGTTCCTCAAAATGGAGTCCTCTTTAAGCTCTTTTCAGACACTCTAAATATGAAAAGATTGCCAAGCACTTGTCCTTTCCAGCTCATTAACAGATTGGAATTGATATCTACTCAATATAAGTTTAACCCTTTTTCGGTTTTTCGGGTTGAGATAGATTAACTACGAGAAAGGAATACATTGATCGAACGTGGTGAATAGGTTCTCTCTAGTATTGTTTTATGTTTTTTCGGACTTGAGAGGAAAATCTATGAAAAAGAGCTTTTGGAGTTTCCTTTTTTCCCTTTTCAAACTCTCTAAACATCAAAAGGACTGAGTTATCTTTGTCGTTAAACTCATTAAAACATCAAATAGCGACAAACTTGTCCATCTAGACAAGACCAAGTTTCACCTTCGCTAGACTCGTTAAAGCATCAAATAGTGATGGATTCACCTGAAGGGTGAAATTATACAACAAGCATATGTTATCCTCCTCAAGCTTGATAAAAATAAAAAGGTACTAGTCAGCAATGACTGGGGAAAGTGGGAAAAACGGGAGAACACTTTATGGTAGCAAGTCCCTCTTGAACATGACACTTTCACCTCATCACTGTGACTATGTGGTTTGGGTTATTCAGCTTGATGTTTATCACACCGTTGGTCTATCATACCATCCATTAATTTGTTTTGGGTCAATGCTACCAATTCATTTTAGTGTCGCCAACATGTTCAAGAGAAGTCATTCAATTCAACCTTCATCCTTTGCAATACCGTAAACCTTCATTTTCATGACTGCCATTCCTGAACCTTCTGTCGTTAGTCAATTTTTTCATCTCCAAAATCATTTACCTTGTTTCGTTTCATTGATGTGGGATACATCAAGGCCCTCCTGCGATGAGTTGCTTCTTGTCGACATCAGCACATTATCCAAGAAGTTGACTTAGAATCACCCCTTCAGTACCTTGAGTCTTGCATACATCAATGGCAAGTTTCTCACTTCTATCGATAAGTTGACATCACTGGCCTTCAACTGGAAGACTTTGTATGGTGTTCGACATCAAATCATTTATTCACACCATGTGAAATGTACTATAGTACCTTGAGGGTCATCATCATTATTGGTGAATCCTCTCGCGTCTGTTAACGGCTTAGATCATTGGCTGGTAATTAGATGATGTCTTCCCATGTTTGACTTCAAATCATCTATTCAATGGTTAGACTTGTACTTGAGCAAAATATTGAATGAGAATCAAAACCCTGGATCTAGTTTCATCCATCTGGGCTGCGATATTTTCAGGAGTACTAAATCAAATGTACAATGGCATTACATTCATGGTCATCCATTCATGGGTCTATATCTATAGACAACTATATTTGTACATGTAATGAAAGTTTATAAGCTGAGCATGGGTATGCCTTCCATCAGCAAGTTCATGAGAAAAAATCAAATTATCATGATATATGTATTGTAATTGATGTAGGCCCCCTTCCACTTCGAAACCTCCTCTCCACATAGTAAAGAATTTCACTCGACATAGATATTTATGATTTCATGCTTTAGGGGGAAATTGTTACAGATCCATTTGGGCACATGAACCCCAACTTACAGATTAGTACTATTAGGGCCCATCAAACCCTAATTCAGTTGTTACATGCCCTAATGAAGTCAACCATCAAGAATTTTCTGCTTCCCAAGATATTCCATGACTGAAATCATCAGAAAACGGCATCTAAGAAGATTAGCATAGGCAGGCCTTTATCAGGGTGCACTGTAGTGCTACCCAGTACATTGCTAGGGTCCATTGTAGTGCACTTGAGCCCTCTTTGGCATCTTCTAGGTGAATTTGAGCGAAATCTACATTGGGGTTTGGAAAATCCTTATCCATAGGATGCCTCTAAAAGTTTTCCAAGGGTATCCACTCCTTTGGGATCGAAATTGGATGAGGGAGGGAGTTAAGGAACATCAATCCCTTTATCCCTTCCTCCATGGAACTAAATGCTAAGTTTGGGATGGCATTCCTTATCACCATTTATGGCATAACTTCCTTCATTCACTTGTAAAAAGACCACTCATCTACGTCATCAGGGGCAGGAAATCATTCAATTATAGGGGCATGCTGTTAGCATGAGACTTGAGTTGGTTTCAAGTATTGTAATGATGTCAAAATGTCTTGCTTGTTATGAGGAGAGGATGGGATTTAACTAGAGGAGTGGCACTGAATCAATCAAATTGTGTTGTAACTCTTCCTTTTACTAATAAAGTGTTCAAATCTTTTTCCATATGTTTGTATTTTTTATTGATGCTTTCATGTGTATTATGCACTTGATTCCATTTTATGTTTAATCAATAGATCATTATCATATGCTTTGATCATTTTTTGTCTTCTATCTGTGTGCAGGTACTTTTCAAGTGGATTAAGTACGAAAAGGAGCGACAAAATTGGTTGAGGGAGATAAGGAGTAAGAGAAAGCTTCAGGTAGACTTCTTTACTATATTATTTAATCTATTGGTTATAGAAGAAGTAGAGAATGCTTTTCTCTGTTGCTCTAGACTTAGCTACTAGTCTAGAGGTTTAAGCGTTTATCCATAGACACTAAAACTTCCCAAAACAACACCTGAAAACGAGAAGAGGATCCAAAATACTTCTCCATTGCTTAGCCCTGTTATCCATAAAAAGGAATATTGTATCGTAATATTCAGCAAAGCATGGAAAAATAACATGATGGTGAAATAGGTTGTATAAATGAGAAAAAGTGTGATTAACATGTGAAGTTTCATGGGCTTGGAGGGAAAGAGGATAAAAACTGGGTAAATAAAATGTAGGAAACAAGTATAAAAAATCACACCCAACACCATGGAATTATTAATATTATAAACTTGTGTCCCTAGTAGGCTGATTTTTTTTGTTAATTGACAAACAACCCTCAATTTATTTGGTTAACAGGTTCTTTGATGGGTTCTTCAATCCAACTATTCAGTTTGGTAGACAATGGTTTTGTGGCGTGTTGTTATAGATCTATTTGGGCACATCAAATCCCAACATTCAGATTGGTCTTCTAGGGCTCATCAAACCCTAAATTCAATTGTTTCATGCCCTAAACAAGTAAACCCTTTGAATGCCTCCTTCCGAGACAGTTTCATGACTTAAAGACATCCAAAAATTGCCTCTAGAGAGACCAGCACAGGTAAGCCCTTATGAAGGTGCACTATAAAGCAGTTAAGTCCATTGCCAGGGTGCTCTGTAAAGAACTTAGGCTTCCTTTCACCTATGCTGGGCAAGAATGAGCAAAATTCACATAGGGTTTGGGGAATGTTCTTATATTTTGGAGTCATCTAGAAGTTTCCCTGTCTTATCAACTCCTATGAGCTTGAAAATGGATGAGGAATGAGTTAAAGAGCATCCTATCCTCTCATCCCTTCCACCATGGAACTAATTATAGGTATGGAAGGCCATTCAATGTCACCATTAATGACAAAACCTGCTTCATCTTCCTACAAATTGACCACTCATCTAAGTGATCAGGGGCTGGATTATGTTGAATTGTAAGGAGATAATGCTGCTATGAGACTTGACTTTGGATCAAATGATGTGATTCCACAATATTGTCCTGTTTTTGATGTGATGTGGATGGGATCCAAGCTAGAAGAATGACTTTGAATCAAACACTGATGGTTGTACTTCCTTCTTTTATCTAATAAAGTGTTTGAACCTTTTCGTATATGTTGAGTTCTTTCATAATGCTTATATATATGAATTGCTTCTGATTCCTTTCATTTATATTCAATGGATTGTATGCTTTGATTGGTTTTTGTCTTTTGTTGTGTTGACAAGGTACTTTTCAAGCGGATCAAGTATGGGAAGGAGCAATGGAATCGATGCAAGGGAGACGAGAGGAAAGAGAAACTACATGTAGGCCTTCTATCCTCTCTTCTTATCTATTGCTTATAGGAAAAGTCTAAAACACTTTAAACTGTTGTTCTAGGCACAACTACTTGTCTAGTGAATTAGTGTTTATCCGTAGATGCTAAATTCTCCAAAACACATACTATTAAAGGCTCTACGTTGTGATTTCTAGAGAAAAGGAATTGAATCGATTCTTTATAAAACCTTCCCTACACTTTTACATGGTCCACAATTTTATTTTTCCTTCATTCACCAAGGTTTACAACACTATTTCAAATGCACCAATCCAATGAAAAAATATAGTTTAAAAGGGTTTAGACCATATTATAAGATGGGATGCTCTGGCTCGATTTAGTAAAAATCAAATTGCTGCAAAACTACACATTCCTTCATGACTTTAAAATTGATATAGCAAGAATTAACATGAAAATGTACTATTACCCAATGTTTGAAACATTAAAGGATTCATTAGTGTAAATAAACTGAATAATTGTATGTAAGTGTATTTCCCCATTTTCTCTAGTTACACATTAAATCAAACAAAATAACGCCCAGTTCACACAAAATATATTCCATATCACACAGATTCGAGAAATGTTTAGAGGTGTTTTTTCTACTTCTGGTTAACTTCAACCACACCAACTAGAAGGAAAAACAATGAGTTCCCCTCTATCCAAGAACTCTATTATTCCCAAAACTAATTGTTACAAACAAAGGTACATGAATATGAATTGATTTCTCTTCTCCACAAAATAAAGGAAACTAAAAATGAAAAACAAAACTATATTTTTTTGGACTAATAAAAATAACTTATCAAGATGATATTCGTAACTTCTCCATATTTTGTATAAAACAAAAACCAACTCCTAAATTAAATATTCAATTTTTTTAAACAAAAACATTTAAATTTTCTCAATGTTACATGTGACCCTCCCATCACGTTGTTAAGTTCTTGTCCACTCTTTTCATATCTTGTGCTTGTCTAATACATATGCATTAGACTCCCACAGAAAGAAACATGTATGAGCTACTGCTCATAAGTTATTCTATGGAATAACCTACCTTTTGTAGAGATGCAACATTAATTTAAGTAGAATCCTGAAGGAGATGATATTTGCATATTACTAAGTACTCAAAATACTCATTTCCTCTTGTTTTCTTGTTAACCTTTTATGTCAAAGATCATTTTAGCTTCCAAATTATTTTCTATAGACAATTTCTTCTGTAACAGCCCTGGTGAAAATTCCATATAATAAAAGTAAATGAAGGAAATAATAATAACCATAGTTGATGGGAAACTTATTCCAAGATGAATGTGGGGAAAGACATCCTAGGGGGTGTTCATTTGGTTTATTTTGAATAAGGAAATCAACAAAGGCAATGGCTAAGGCTTTGGAAAGGAAAAATGGAATTTTTGGCACATTTATTTATGAAAATAATGGAAATTAAGAGAAAAAGGAGGTGAAAGGTCACAGGTTGCATGTGAGGAGGAAATTGAAGGAAAATAATGGAAAATGAAGAAACTAGAGGCCTCATTCATAAAAAGGCTTCTGACGGTCAGTTTGTGACCTTTTGTGAGTTGGGTTTTGGATTTGTCTCACTATTCTCTCTCTCTCAGTCTTGGACACTTAGAGTTTTCTTGGAGAAATTTTGGGATTGGATCAAGAAAGGAAAACAAGGAAAGAGGAAGCAAAGATCAAGCAGGGAAAGGTAGGATCATGTAGCTACATCATGATTCATTGCATGTGTTGATTGGAATGTGTATTTTCCATGCTATATCTGGCATGCATGGTATTACATGTGGCTCTTTTTTCTATTGTGGCATGGGTTTTTCCAGGTGTAACAATTTTTTCAGCCTAGCCTTTCCATTTCCAGGTAGCGATGGTGTGATGGGGTTCTCATGTTTTGGTCGATCTAGATTTGTTACACACATTTTTGGGCACTTCAACCCCAATCATAAATGTCCATAAAACAAAGGCTCCTAAGTCCCTAAAAGTTTTTCTTCACTCCCTAAAGGAACAAGGTCAGCTAATTACATCATCTCCTAGAAGTTCTCCAGATAAAACTGCTCAGAACTGGTCAAAGCTGGACCATACAGAATGCCCAGTGCAGAGGGTGTGATGCACCTCACCTACTCAGTGTAAAGGGTGCGATGCATACTTGAAAGCCCTTCTGTAGGGTGCAATGGGTGAGAATGGACAAATTACAGAGACAGTTTGCGAGGTGGAGGATCATAGAGTCTTCCAGAAACTTCTCCTCTAACACTTGCCTCTCTGAATTCACCCAGGGATGAGTAACAGATCATCAATCTCTAAGTGGAATCAAGAACTATTAGAGAGAGGACACTAATCAAAATCCCAGAAGCTGACTCACCCCCCTACAATCATCTATATATGGATCCCTCATCACAGAGATCCAGACGCTAGAATCTTGTATCTTGTAGGGAAGTGTTGTTGGTTTCCTGGTGCAACATCATAGTGTTGGGTGATCTAAGCTTTACATGAGGTGAAGAAGGGCTTTCATGCTGGAGGATGATGGCGGGTCAGAACAATTTGTTGTAATACTCTTTGCTATTCTTGATATTAATAAAGTTATTCAAGTTTTCCTCCACATTCTTGTATGTTTGATGATATATGCATTTGTGTGGTCAATACATATCTGGTCATGTATTGCTTATGATTGTACATCTCTGTTCTTCGATAGTATTATGTTGCTTTGACTCCAAAGGTGCTCTTTGAAGCTGGGTGAACTAAGAAGAAGCAGCAGAGATCTATCAGAAAGGAGAGGAACCAAGCAAGGAACCAAGAGCAAGACTGAGGTTGGTGTCCTTTGTTCCCCTCTTATCTACTTCTCATAAAGGAAAGTGAAAGTAGTTTTAGTTTGTTTGTTTCTAAAATAGCTACCAATCTTAGTGGGACTAGTAGCACCGAGTGAACACTAGATTTCCAATAACAAAATGGCGGCCATACTGGGGAGCAAATAGATTTTTTGCTAGTCTATATTTGTTTGTTTTATAAACTTACAAATGGAGCCTGAAGTCAAGCCAGCTAGCCTTCGAACTGCATTTACTATGTAAGTGCAAAGTAGATCAATGTTGCATCAGTCTATCTCTAGGTTTTGTTTATAAATTGAACAATCGATCTGCAAACACTTTAATTTCCCTAGTGGTGGCTCTAGTAACCTCATTAGATCAACCCCTGTGATTTATATTTACTGAACATCACTTGCTCGGCCTAAATCCCTGAACTGAGCTGCGAACTGTGACCAAAGACCAAGTAAAAGTCTCGCACTGGTACCATCGCACCCTCTCTTCAAGGAAGTCTGTATGCATTGCACCTCCCGTGTGCAGTAGGTGATATGCATACTGGACTCCCCGTGTAATAGGTGCGATGGTCAGAAAAGGCTAGTTTTGCCTTCAGAATTTGGTTTTTCTTCACTCTCTTTAGCTCTATTCAGGAGATTTTCTCTCTGTGATCAGTATACCTCTGTGGAAATGCCCTTCCTTTCCATCATTCCACCTCCATTGTGCAAAGAATTATAAATGTTTTTAGGTATTGTGCGCCATTTTCAGTTCTCTTTTACAAAGAAGTAGCGTAATCAGACTGTCGTTTCTTGATTTGGAAGTGTTGCAAGTGTCATTTTTAGTCATAGAAGAGAATCCTATTGTTCTTGATGGTCAATTATACTGTTACTCTTGTATGTGATTTGAATTAGTAGTTTTTCAAGTGTCGAAAACAATTTTCAATTCAAAATTGCAAAGTGTCGTCGTTATCTTCACTTCGTTTTGAAGAGAAATTTGTTAGTATGGTCGCTTTGAAAAGACAATTCAAATTTGTACTTAGAATTCTTCTTGTCATTCACACATTAAGAAGGCTAAAAACAAATACATGCATGTGCATTTGCATTTATATTGCTTGTTGATTTGATTTAGGACAGTGCATTTAGTGTGTGTTGTGTGCTCTTTGTTGAAAGAATCCCATTTTTCTTTCCTTAGTAGCTACGATTTTCACTCCAAAAGAAGATTAAATGATTGTTTATCATCTTAGACTGCATTTTAGGAATTGTACATCTACATCACGCGGTGAACCTGAAAGGAAAATTTCTTAAGCAAGATCAACTGTAAAATAAATTCAATGAACATAAAAACGCTTTGGAACCTAACGCATAACATCTAGAAGTCTAGGCTAGAGACGTATTCTGGTGTCGTTAAGCCTGGTAACTATCGCTTTCATTGCTAGTTGGGTGATTCCTCCTCTTTGAGATGGCAAGTTCCAGTATGGACTTATGCTCCCACGTACTGTCAAGTATATATTGGGAGACCACAATAGGATATATCCTTTATCCTTAGGAAGCTGTGTCTATCGCCCTATCGATCGCAATGCACTGAGCACAACATTCGGGAACATTGACTGCTGTACCGTAAAAAGTATTCTGCAGTTTTGCGATTGGTTTCGTAATCCCTCTGTCTAGATTTCCAGAGTAGTCTCTTTTGTTCCTTTTCAGACTCCTTAAAGGAAAAGGTTAATCTGAGCACTTGTCACTTCAAGCTCATTAAAAATCGAAGGCGACTAGAGTCATCTTTTGTTTTTTCTCGACTCTTAAAAATTGAAAAAACAAGTTGTGTCAAAGCGTCTAGAATTCATTTAATTCGGAATAATTTTTCCCCTTTTTTTGAGTTGATGAAGTAATCCGCAATCGTGGAAGAAAGTCAATCAAAACCCCGTCGTTTGCGGAGACTTACGAATCAACCGTCATTGACTCCGGAAATGAAGCTATTCCGGACAAAGCAAACTCGTTTGACTGGATCGAAGTCCCCTAGGTTGGTTGGGGCAGGTACTCCAACATCCTCAGAGACTTTAGTTACTCCAAACATTTCTAGTATCCCTGCCTCTATGGAAGAAATTCTGCAAGCACAAAAGGACGTTACAACTAATCCTAGTGTGACGGTAAACTCTTCTATCCCTGAAATGGTTCCATCTACAACTGATTTGGAAGGTGTTACTCCCTGAACATCTGTCGCTGCAAAACTTATACCTTCTTCGGCACCAGAAATATTTTACGGGCCTAACGGTCTACCTCTTCCTCCTGGATTGATTGCCATAGAAGAGATTGTGGAATATCCTCCATCTAATGCTCCATCACAATTTGGAGCTGGGATCACCCTATATCCTTCTTCATCAGAAATTAGTCTCCCGCCATCGGAAGTTCCTGAAGAATCTAGAACTGTGTCATCCAACATAGTAGCGGTAGAAATTCCTACTGCTACTCTAACAATGTTCGTCGACATGCCATCTGTCCTAACTAGCTCTCAATCGTTGGATGGAATACATCCAGGGGCTGTTTCGACAGTGTGTTCTGTTCCTATTTGTTCGTCTGGAATAGTATCTGGAATCTCTTATGTTGAGTCTCAGCAAATTGACCCTTTGTAGTGTCAATTTGGGCAATCCGGCCCGCAAAGGAAAATCATTCCTTTGAGCACTAGACTATCGCCATATGGAGGGCCGTATACCCTTTCATTGTCTTCTTTGGGAGAACAACCATGCGAGAGTTCACAACAGAATTTAGGTTATGGTGGAATTGCATCTAGTTGGGTGTCAATCCTGCCTCAACAACTAAGAGGTGTATACTCAATGCAACAAAGTTTACCTATGTCAAATATCCCCACTACGTCGGCTATTGTGGCAGTGTCGCAAGTACAAGCATTGCTTGTTGTATGCCAACCTCAGGTTTCTCAGGTCGTAATGCAACAACCTCTTGTCCCTATGACGCGACCACAATCACTGACTAGTGGAATGACCCAGGTTCAAATGGGGATCATTACCCCTCATCTTGGTCAAACAGTCACTACTGGACAACAACTCATGGTTTCACAACCATGGCTAGTGCAATACCAACAACCGCAATTCCAACAAGCTTACCAAGGATCCGAGCAACAAGTCTTTGCAAGTAATGGGCAGTTGTATATTCAAAATGGTCAATATCAATCATTTCATAATGGTCATGCCCATAAACCTTACTAAAGTTACCAGCATCAAATGCATTACGCTGGTATGCAAAGACCAACTACTCAGGCAATTCCATCTTATCCTGGGTATGCTTCACTGAGCCTGAATCAACAGTTCCCTTTCATGGCAACTTTAGAGTTACCGGATCTAAATCGACTAATGAACGATCCAATTGCCTACGCCCCTTTGTGGCCGGTGATTCCGCATAAAATTCCATCAGCTATTCCTAAATTTAATGGAAATCCGGGTGAAGACCCGTTGAATCATGTGATGAATTTTCATCTGTGGTGTTCATCAAACACTCTCAATGATGATTCAATCAGGATTTGCCTTTTCAACGAACGTTAACTGGTTTGGCAGAAAAATGGTATATCGAATTGCCGAGAGCTTCACTTGATAACTTTAGTACCCTAACCACAACCTTGTTAGCCCATTTTCAGTTACCCATAAGGTACGAAATGGGAACAAAACTGCTTACCAATTTCAAACAAATGACGGCCACTGACATATCCGATCATATTCATGAGTGGCGACGTCGTCATAGAATGGTAAAAACATATGTTCTTGATCAACTATTGGCTGAATGGTTTATTAAGTCATTGTTACCTTCTATTACAGAAGATGTGGCAAAGGGAGGAGTTGTCACTGAAGAGCAAGTTATTGCTCGTGCATAATATCTAGACTTGATATATACTCAGTCTGGCATGCTCTACGATAAAATCCCTGATGCTCCTAGACTGGAATATTCCGTTCCTCCCCCTCCTAAATTAAACGAAGACTCTCATGCCGGTGATGGCATGATAGGTACGACTAGCACGAAAACCGTAAAGGCTACGTCAAAGAAAGCCCGTATGGTTTCAAGTCAAAATGCAAATGAAGAACTTCTCGCCTTAGAAGTAAATTCTGTGTCAACTGACAAAGGCAAAGAAACCAGGCAACCAGGAGGCAAGAAGAAAAAGAAAGGGAAGAACAAACAATTGGAGGAGTCGTCTCCTGAAAAATATTCTACAAACCCTTCTGGAGATAGGAAACCAAATCGTCCATGCCTAACATGTGATGAAGATCATTGGACGAGAGAGTGTCCATATAAAGTTGAGCTTAGAAAATTTTTCAAGAGTTCAAAAACCTCGGCAGTATTGACTGATCCATTTCCGAATCCAGGAACAAATCTAGTTGCTAGTGACAATGCTTCCTTGTCCCAAGTGCTAATGTTGTCTGTTTTGAAGCAGAAAAATGATGCTTTGATATCGACAAGGAATAAATATTACGGGAATCCACAGATGTTGAACAACCAGGATAATGATCAACCTAGTAATTCGACAACAACTTCACCCAAAGTTGTGCCACCCATCATCCCTAAACTAACGATAAAACCGCCAAAGGGAGTAGTACACAAATCGACGTTTAATCCTCGTGCCAGAGTAACACAACATTATGATATAGTGGAGGATTTGGCCCAATTGCCATCTGCTATGTCGACACTTGAGGTACTACAAAATTTCCCCTCCCAAAGGCAGGCTTTATTTTGAGTGATAGGTGGGATTGACCCAACGGATCCCAATCTTGTATGCTTTAATCACAAAGGATATGACCCTCAGTTACGAGCTCAACAAGCTTTCCTTATTCAAGTGAAAGCCCTCAACAAAATTTTTTATTGAATAATTATTGATGAGGGGGCATCTACATGCATTATGGCGATGAGTTGCTGGAAAACTTTAGGATCTCCAACCTTGTCCCAATCGTCGACGACATTAAAAGCATTTGATGGATGAACATACACCCCATATGGGATATTGAGTAACTTGCAAGTCGAACTGGGGGGAAAAACAGTAGAAATTGATGTTGAAGTTATCGACGGAAACCTCGATTACAACATCCTACTGGGAAGGCCCTGGATATATGCCATGGTTGCCGTTGTGTCAAACTACTTTAGGAAGATTGCATTTCCTTTCCAAGGATGAATTACAATCGTTGACCAACAAACATTTCTCTCCAACAGTTCACAAGTTACAGGAAGAATTATGATGATCCATGGAAGCCCTCATTTGCTTCAAAATATCATAGTAGGCCTACAAAAAGACCCTACATTAATGGGGACTTTTGCCCTACCACCTCCAATCAATTTGGCAGAAGTGGCCAAGGTGGGAACCTGCAATATGATATCTTCTATTCAAAAGATGACATAAAACGATATTAACATGGATCATCTGCAGGTATTGCCTCGAAGCCCAATATAAATATTGTAGCAATCAATGTTTTCGGCATGGGAGGAAAACTAGAATCAACGCTCATCAAGCATTTGGATAGATAGGTCTAAGGAATATGGCACCCCTTTAGATCCTTGGTCGCAATTACATTCTACAGACGAAGGAATAGTTCAGTCAATGATGATTGATGGCGCACCATGGGAAGATTATCACCATCGTTCCCATCTTCCGGATTGTAAGGAGGATAATTCTAGTGACCTTGACCATCCCTCAGTTGTTGAATTTCTACCAAATACTATAAATATGGTGGATTCCGAGTGAAACCCATCCAATATTGAAGAGACTATCGCCATAAATATCTTGACCAAAATAGATGTTGTAGAGAATATTCATGTTGGAAAATCTTGCTCTTCTTCAGATCTGGAAGTATATTACGCTCTCTTTCATGAGTTTAGAGATGTCTTTGCTTGGTCATATGATGAAATGCCAGGCATTGACTAAAGCATAGCTGAACACGAAATTAAAATATATCCAGATGTCAAACTGGTACGACATCGGCTCTGGCAGGTGCACCCCAAGAAAGCCGTTTCCATCAAGGCGGAAGTTGAAAAACTCCTCCATGCTAGTTTTATTTACCCGATGTTAGCACCTAAATCCACCTTAGGCTGAAGGAAGGAAAAATTCAGGGTAACCACAAACCATGCTCAGTCTGGTAGCTAGCCCTACCAGAATAGGAGAGGGCTTTCTCCGAGTCACACTCAATGAAATAGATAAACGAAATGGTCTGAGATGACTTATAGTGAAATATTGATCTTAGGCTAGTAAGTAAATATGGATACGAGAAACAATTCTTTATGAGTGACTGAGTTTCTAGGATGGTATGGGACCAACGGACAGCAATGAGCAGAGAATTTAATACAAAGGCACAGAGTACTTCGTGAGGCAAGATAGGCGAAAAGTCTAGCAATTTAGTTTGAAATAACGCGGAATGGAGAGATTGCTTAGGAGGGTGAAAAGGGCATAAGTACATGAATCCTTTTCAATAGAAGAGAAACACACAGTGTGAAACTTTCCCACAGGCAGAGCAATAAAAATGAATTCTACCTTATCTTACTCAACAAATTTCACTGGAGATGAATATTAATGAACTATGAAACATAACGAGATACATATGAAACATAAGGAAAAACACATTTGCTACACTCACAACCACATGAATCTCACGAAACAGAGCCGCTGCCTTTCATTAATCCTCTGTCAAAATATACAATGAAGAAACAGAGTTTCTTTCCCAGAGTCTCCCAGAAATTACAAGCCAACCAACCTTTTGCAAATGGTTTGCATACAATAAATAGAACATGCCATGAGGGGATATAACGACCAATATTTGGGGAGTTTCTCAAATCATTACAAAATGTAGATGGAAAGCCAACCATTAGCTACAGGTGCAACGTTACAAAAATGACAAATGGCTTGGGTGACTGTTTGCCTTCCTTTGCCACTTGGATAGAAGCCAAACTCTTTAAACTTTTCCTTAGTTGCTGAAAAAAGTGAAATGTAGATGTGCGGGCCCACTTGGAGAAAGTCGCGAATCTAAATTTTGCAAAACGGAGGTGAATTTGGCCTTTTTCTCTATATGCGCTGCGCCCAATTCTATATGCGCCATGCCACTTGGGAGGCTATTTTGAGGTACTTGCTGGAGTCAAAAATGTGCCCAAGTGTGCTTGTTTGAAAGCCTGGCCTATCTAATTTCCAACCCAAGTGGAATTTCTGAATTTGGTGCTCATTTTCCCCTCCAAATCTTCATTCTCCCAAGATTGCTTCCTGTGTGTCAAAATAGTGGCAGAGAGGTCATTTTTTGAGTGTTTTTGACCTCCTGGAGACTCAAATCATGCCAAAATTTCTTGTCCAAGCACTAGTAGTCATGATTTTGCATGCTAAATCCAAAATTTCAAGCCATTTCCAATTTGGAGCTCCCAATCCTAAGCCGCTGGCGCGGCGCACAGGGAGAAAAAAACATGTGTTGTGACCACAAATTTGCGATATGACCAAAATTGCCCCACATTTCTTGAAATTTGAGATGGAGGTTCTCTAAGAGGCACTATGCTGGGCCACAGAGGCTTCAACCAAGATTCGAAGCCGATATTTCTCTTTTTGCCTCTTTTGCCTCTTTGTTGCTTTCCTCAATTTTGCCTTCAAGCTCCTTATCCGAGCCTTTGAGCTCATGTTCTGTGCCCTGTAATGATAAACCATCCGCCTTAGTATGGTTTTTTCCCTGTTGGCCTTCTCCAGTAGTCTCTTGAGGTGGATGTCGATGCACTCGAGCTAAGACTCATGATCATTGTTAATCTCTTGCTCCAAGGGAGTGAGCTCGATCCTCCTTTGTTGGGCAGCTTGTCGATTCTCACAGATGCTTCGTAGCTCCATGATCTCATGCTGGTCCTCAAGTTGTTTGTTCATCTGATCCAAATACCTGATGGTCCATTTGGCCCTCTCCAAATTGAGTGACAAGTCTTGGATCTCTGTGTTCTGCTCCTGGATGGTCATCTTAAGTTTGGCACTCTCCACATCCGCATCATCACCCTGAATGAGGATGAAGTTGGCCTCCTGTTCACCTGATGGCCCCTCGTCATGCATGGGCCTCTTTCCCTTGTCCTGTACCTGTGTAGTCGATGCCGGAAGCGAGGCCTCTTCCACCCCCGGTGGAGATAACACTCGCTTTGCTACTGCAAACAAGTGCCTACTACCTCTCTGATATGTGATGAATACTGGCATAGTAGTGGTCTTGTGGTGCTCATACTGATAAGAAGGACAACCTATCTCATGCTCAACCTCTGATAATACCTATGAAGTGTTGAATAGGTCACGGGAGATGAAGTCCTCCCAAGCAATGCCCTGCAATTCCAACTGATGATCTACCAAAATCTGGATAAGAGAAAAGTGATACACACTGTTAAGTTGTTGCTGAGGGGTCTTACGTTGCATGAAGGTGTTCATCCTCTCTATGTTCCTGCAAATGAAAAATGGGAGGTTCATCATCCACACCCTAGTAAAGTGCATGAGCAACCTGATGTGGTAGGCATATAGACGAGAGAACCTCCCCTCACAGCTGAAGTACCTCATGATCAATTTCATGAGCGGGGCATATTCATCTCTCAAATATCTGAATGGAAAGACTCTTGTGAGCTGCCTCAAGAATCTGGCCTTAATGTAAGGCTCATAGTGTTGTCTATCCACCTTTTGTTTCTTGTGCCACTGTTCTCCAACATTTGGTATGCTAGTTGCGAATGAGATAGTTTCGGGTGTCAATGTGAAGGTGACCCCGGCCAAGATAGATTGACCTTCATGTAGGTGAAGCACAAAAAGATGGGCCAACTCATGATGAACTCTAACATTAGCCACGCTTTAACAAAATTCAAAACATGATAGATGCTGGAAGCATGACATAGCAAGAGGGTAGGCCTGCAATTCAGTGAGGGTAGTTCACTCATCCCTAACATGTTTGCCACTCTTGTGATGTCTCCTGGGAGCCTGTTCTTCCAAGGATGAATCACTTTGTGTCTCCATATCATACTCTGATGAATGCTCAGATGCCATGACTGCTGTGTGTGTACTGTACTTGGGCTACCCTTTGATGCTGGTATGAAACTAGGTGTTGTTGTGATATCTGCCACCAAGGGGAACAATGAAAACATGGAGTATTAGGAGGGGAATAATATGATGGGAATAGGGGTTACGGGGAGAAGTTTTGTTTAGGGATATGTAGGGGGGTTAGGGGATTTGATAAGATAGGGTTTTGGGGTGTTATGTTGACAAATAAGAGGAGGGGATAGGGAATGGGGTTTGGTAATATTTTAGGGTAGGGGTAATAGGGGAAAATGAGATGGGGGGTAGGGAAAAATGGTAGGGAAGGGAAAAATGAGGGGTGAAAATGGAGCCTTGGCATCAACACCACAATTATGCAACCCTAGCAACAATGACTTTTGGTGTTTTCTAGTTGTTGGTTTTATGAGTTTTGTTGCAATTATACATAGCCATGGACCACCATAACATTCATAAAATTTGATGAGCAAGCCATGATATAGAGCCTACCTGTCGATTTGAGGGGTTTCACAGGCAAATTGAGGCAATTTGGCTCGATTTTGGGCCTTTGTGGGTGTGCACTGTGCACCAAACCCAGTGCGCCACGCCCTTTATATGTGTTGTGCCCTTGTAAAATTTGCACTGTGGGGTGGCTCTGTGTGCGCCGCACTCTGTATGTGCACCGCGCCCCTTTGTGTGTGCGCTGCGCTCTGGAAAACGACTCCCACTTCACTCCAAATGTGTGCTAGCTCTCTCACAAACTTTGCTATGTTTCTCTATGACCTTGATTTGCACAATGACCTTGATTTTTGTGGAAACTTGTATATAAAGACTTTGAAGTCATGGGTTTAATTTTTTTCTTCTCCAAAAACCCACTTTGCTAATGTTTCACTTTGGCTTTTTTCACTGACTTAAAGCAACACTGAATTTCACTTTTCCCTTTGAAATTTTAGCTCAAATGATGAAATTTTCAGCACTCTTTGCAGGGATTGCATGACCGGGCATTTAGCCACGGAAACCATGACTGCACCTCAAGAAATCAACTGACGAATTTTTTGAAAATTTTATCACAAATGACACTGTTTGACTTTTCTTCAAAATAGAGTTTTGAAGAACAGTCGAAGTTTGTCCACATGACAATGAAACTCTCTGAATCATAACTTTGTAAGGGCCTCACTCTATCCTTCATGGCTTTATTGGACATGGTTGAAGACCAAATTGATTAATCACTAGACCTAATGATCGAAAATGACTTTTGTCCATTAAAGGACCATACCTTGACTATCATGGACTTTAGTGATTATTGACAAAAGACCTAAGCCAGTAGGAGCCAGACATGAGGGGAAATGACTAGCATGACCTTTTTCGTTAGATTATGGCATGCCGCTAGCGGAATGCAGCTGGGTGAATGGAGTGAGACACCTAAAAATGAAATGCATAAAGAGTTTTGATCTCTGACGGAGGACTGACAAGACCGACTCTAACACCCGATTCCTCTAACCGATTGGGTATCGAATATTGTTCCTGTGATGAAGAAACAAGGAACGATTAGAGTGTGTGTTGATTATAGGGATGTAAGTCAAGCTTGTCTGAAAGACAACTACCCTACGCCCTTCATGGACCAGATAATTGATGAATGCACCGGATGTGAAATCTTTTCATTTATGGATACATTTTCTGGGAATAATCAAATAAATATCCGCCCACAGGACCAGTCAAAGACTGCATTTATTTGTTTGTGGGGAACATTGGCATATCGCAAGCTACCCTTTGGTTTAAAGAACAAAGGGGCAAAATTTCAGAGAGTAATGAATTATGCTTTCCATGACATCAAGAACATTGTTCAACCATATCTTGACGATCTTCCAACTCATTCGCGAAAGCGGACTGATCATCTGCAGCATTTGAGAGCGATATTTCTACGTTGCTGACACTACAAGATATGACTCAACCCACACAAATGTGTGTTTTGTGTCAGTTCTAGTCGTTTACTTGGCTTTGTGGTCTCAAAGGATGGGATTCGTCTTGACCCATGTAAGGTTCAGGCAATCATTGATTTGCCTCCACCTTCAAATTTGCTTCAGATTCAGAAACTCCAAGGGAAAGCAAACATTCTGAGGAGGTTCATTCCAAATTATGCCGAACTTGCTAAAGGTTATACTCATCTATTGAAAAAAGAAGTACCCTTCATTTGGGATCAGGTCACGTAATCTTCCTTTGATGCTTTAAAACAATCCCTAGTAAAAGCGTCATTAATGTATGCTCCTGATTATCAAAAAGACTTTAACCTGTATCTGGCTGCAGCGGATACGACCATAGCGATGGTTTTAGTTCAAGAAGATGATGGAATTGAACATCCTATATATTATTTAAGCCGAAACTTAAATGATATGGAAATGAAGTACTCCTACGTTGAAAAGCTAGCCCTAGCAGCTGTTCAAGTGATACAAAGATTTCGACACTACGTCTTCTTCAGAAAAACTACCATTTTATCAGATTACAACCCCATGACTTATATATTGTCACGACAGTTGCTAGGGGGTAAATATTGAAAATGGATAGCGATTTTACAAGAGTTTGATTTGGAATTCAATAAATCCAAATCAAAGAAAGCCCTGGTTTTCGCGGAGTTACTATGTGATCTCCCATCGTCATCCAATGATGCAACATCCGAAGAAGCAATCGTGGATGAAATTTTGTTTCTGATATCTTCAAGCAATCCGTGGTATGGAGATATAATTATCTATCTCTAAATCCAAACATATAGGTCTAATACCTCACGCTCGGAACAACGACAGATTCGATACCAAGAAAAAGACTATGTGATAGTCAGTGATACGCTTTACCATTGTGGTGTCGATACAGTTCTGTGGAGGTGCCTCACCCATGAGGAGGCTGAAAAATTCCTGAATGATTTCCATTCAGGTGCGTGTGGGGGGCATCAATCTGATTATGCTATGGCACAAAAGATTTTACGAGAAGGATACTTCTGGCCAACAATGTTCAAAGATTGCATAACCGCAGTCAGAAGTTGCCATGCTTGTCAAATCTTCGATAACAAAACTAGGAGACCACCCACACCTTTGCAACAAGTAGTTGTTGTTGGGCCATTCGCCAAATGGGGCATAGATTTCATGACATGTAACCCCACCTCGGCTGGGCGGCATGGGTATATCATAGTCGCAGTAAACTATTTTACCAAATGGGCTAAGGCGATTCCTACATTAAACAACAATGGCAAAACAGCTGCCCTTTTCTTTTTCAATCATGTAGTCTCCAGATTCGGCATTCCACAGGCCATAGTCACAGATCATGGATCACATTTTCATAATCACATGATGGTTGAGTTGGCTTCCAAATTAGGACTGTCCCACGACAGCTCTACCCAGTATTATCCGCAAGCTAACGGACAAGTTGAGGCAATCAACAAGGTCTTGAAGCGCATGCTATAAAGGACGAGTGGAGTCCATAAATGGAGTTGGCACCTGATCCTGTGCTTGGCCTTGTGGGCATACCGGACATCGGTGAGGAATGCGACTAGGTTTACACCTTTTCAATTGGTGTATGGCCTAGAAGCAATCTTGCCAGTTCAGTGTGAAATCTCATCCAATTGGATGAAACCCATCATGATGCAGCTTCAGCTAACGCAGCCCATAAGAAACGAGTCAAAGCGTAGTTCGACAAAAATGTCAAACCTCATGTCTTCTCAGAAGGTGACCTGGTCTTACTTTACGACCAGGAGTTCGATAAGTTGGGAGTAGGTAAGTTCAAGTCTTTATGGATGGGTCCCTATATTGTTAAGCGTGTGCTAGAAAAAGGAGCCTACGGGTTGGTGGATTATGATGGGATTCCACTGGCGCAACCCCGCAACGGGTTGTACCTCAAGCGTTACTATGCTTAATTCAACTTAGTTATCCCTATGCTTTTGTTGCATTTTTGTTTTCACTAAGGGTAATTGTTTTGGTTAGGTAATCCACTTTTTGCATTTGTTGCAGATGTCTAACCTATTGGAATCATTTGTTGGATATGCCAACGGAGCGAGTCGTAGTTCGCGAAACCTATCTTTTCTGGCTTGGGCCATCTTCGATCCCAGCAGCGAGTTAGTGAGTTTCAGAGGGGTATGTATTGGTCAGTTGACGAACAATATCATTGAATACAGCGCGTTGATAGAACTCCTCTCTGATGACATCGCACATGGCATATGCCAACTTGTCGTCGGGCTAGACTCACAACTCGTCATTCTACAACTCACTGGTATCTACTCTGTATGGAATCCAGCTATCTATCGCACGTTCCTAAGGGTTAGGATTTTGGAAATACATTTCGATTTCATTCAATATCAACATATCTCTAGAAATTTAAACACATTAATAGACTCATTGACAAATTATGTGTTAGAGAGACATTTGCAACATTTATAAAAAAAGAATTTCATCAATATTTGCAACAAGATCATGTAACTTAACCAAAATAAAGCTCCAAAAATAAAAAATGTATATATAACTATTTATGGTTTCCACATAATGTTCTGTAACCAACACAAAATTGGTCAAATGACCCAAAACTCAAAATGCTAGGGGCACCCTAGTCTAATGATGCTGGTGATAACAAGTCACCGCCTGTGTAATCATGCGTAAAAGCCTAGTCCATCAACTCGGCATGCCAGTATTATGTCACTGCAACCGCAGAGGCAGCTTGTCGGTCCTCACATCCGGAATACCAAGGGTGAGACCCTTGACCTGATCCTGTAATGCTAAAAGAGTCTCAGCCACGTCAAGGTCGCGGAGGATGGCCCTCCCCACAACCTCTCCTGCTGGAGCGGCAACTGGTTCTCTCCGGTGTACTACTGGTCGAACTAGTCCAATGTCTACATGAGAACATGAGTTTTGATTTGTCTTGATCAAAGAAATCATAATAAAATTATAAAAAAAATAAACAAAGATATGGTCAGAGAATTTACCCATAGCACCCCACTGCTCACCAGCTGGCAGCACCAAATCCGGTTCACCCCGGAAATCCATGCCAGCATATGGAAACTTGGCATAAACCATCTCTTGATAGTTGAACCACTCGAAGAAGGTATCAAATAAAGAAATTTGGGGCTGGCCAGCATGTCGGGACATGAGGTCAACCCATCTCTGCATCCGTGGCTTAGTCGGTGGAGGTAAACCAAGTGAGATGTACTGCGGTTGCATCAGTGGGATCTTCTCCAAAGCGAAAGTGGTCAAAATAGAACCATAGCAAAAATTCTTGGATCTTCCACTTTTCACCTTGGTCAGTTGTTCTTTCATCACAGAGAGTACTGTGTCACACTAGTTGAACACCTTCCGTTCAAGACATTCCAAGGCGTACTGCATATAAGACCTGTTAGCTATATGAAGAGCCACACTACCAGCCAGTCTAGCAAAAGTGAACAGAATGGTCCTCAAGGGCCAGTCAGTGACATCTCGGATGTTGATCTTTCCATCCGTACTCGGCTGAGATCCCTCTCTGCAGTGCCGACAAATGTACTCTCTCACAGATTCACCCCCACGGGCAGAACCTGATAATGAGAGAGGGGTGCCATGCCTCGATAAACCGATCAAAAAATAGATGTCCACTATAGTCAAGGGGATAGATTTGCCCCTGATCTGGAACACCTGGTTGGTAGTATCCCAGGCGTTGAGGAAATATTGCAACAAGTTAATTTTTTGCCTCATGCTAGAGATGCGGAAAAGTATCAGCAGGCCATAGTTCCGCAGTGCAGTTACCATACCTGGATCATGTAAAGCAACCATGTCCTCTTCTTGATGCTCACATTCTCGCCATGTAAGAACCATTTTTCCCTGATAAATCTCTGAAAAATAAACAAGAGAAGAGTCAGGGTCCTGATTTGGTAGAAACAGGCAAAAATTCCATGAGAAAACACTATGAAAGTTTTCCTCGCGCCCATCGCACCCCAACAGTGTACTAGGAGCGATGCATACTGACTGGCCAGTGACAAGACTAGTATGCAATGAACCTTTTGATATAGGAAGGGTGCGATGGGGCTAAGGTGATTTGTTAAAAACCCCAGAGGCTCAGCAAAGCAAGGAAACATGCTCAGAATTCAAAAAGGAAATAATGCAACTAAAGAGCACAGGTTTAGCTCCTACCTGGTCCAGGCAGTGCCGAGAATCGTCTGCAGAATCTCCCAGAATCAGCTACTGAAAATCAGGGGGGAAAAACACCTCCAGAGCTCCAACAAACCATGTTCAAATGAAATGGTAAAATGAGAGATAAAAGTCACTTCTAAATTACTATTCATGTAATTCGAGTAAGGTATTAGTGTTTTTAACTCATTTATCAAGCATATGTTTTCATTTCTAATTAGTTTGATGAAGCAATCGAACAAGTAGTACGACCTTTGAAAGAACAAAGTGCTAATGGTGAATCAAATAATCAATGACCATTATCACGAGCAATTTTTATGTGAAGTTCAAGCTCGTTAAAAAGTAAACCTAAGCAATGAGCAAATGTTTCCCCCAGAGTTTAAGCTCATTAAAAGATGAACCAATTTCGAGTAAATAACCAGTGTGAATGCATTATTATCAGCTTTTAAACCTTGTTCGTGTTCTCATCATCACCTCCACTCTGTTTTAGCTGATCGTATGCCTCCATTTGATTGTTTACCCTTTTGAGGAATAGCTGCAACGAGTGATATTGCTAGCCATCCTTGTGACACTGCCGTGATTGGAAAATTCGAAACCTTACCTGGAATCAGCTGCTACCCGATATTATCACTCGTTCCTCAAAAAACGAGTCTCCTTTAAGCTCTTTTCACCTGACTCGTAAAATATGAAAAGATTGCCAAGCGATTGGCCTCTCCAGCTTGTTAAAGTCATTGTAAGTGCTATCCCTCCTCTAGATTTTAATCTTTTTGGACCTGAGGGATTATTACACAAAACGATCGAGCACTGGTCTTGTTCGGCTTGTTAAAACTATCGAAAATTCATCCCTTTCGTATTATTTTACGCTTTTTCGGACTTAAGGGATTATATGACGAAAAAGAATCATTGGAGTTTCCTTTCCGTCCCCTTTCAGACTCTCTAAAATTGAAAAAGGACCGAGTTATCATTGTCGTTAAACTTGTTAAAATCAATAGTGACAAACTTGTCCAAATGGATGAAAACGAGTTTCAATGTTGCTAGGCTCATTAAAACATAGCAACGAGTTTGCCCGAAGGGCGGATTATGGAACAAGCATATGTTATCCTCCTCAAGCTTGATAAAAGTAAAGAGGTACTAGTCAGCAATGACTTGGGAAAAATTGGGAAGAAAACTTGAAGAAACTTTATTGGTAGCAAGTCGCTCTTGAACATGACACTTTCACTCCACATCCGAGTCAGGTTGGGTTATTCCATTCACCTGTCATATCACCATTGGTCCGTCACACCATCCATATTTGGGGTTAACGCTACCAATCCATTATCAGTGTCGCCAGTATGTTCAAGAGAAGTCACTCAGAGAATTCACCTGTGTCTCATCCGCTGCAATACATTCACACTCCATTCTTTCATGACCACCACCTTGAATCCTGTATCATCAGATCGTTTTCACCTCCAAAATCATCTGCTCTGTTCCGTGTCATAGATGTGGGATTCATTAAGGCCCTCCTACGACAGGTCACTTCTTGTCGACATCAGATCATTATCCAAGAAGTCGACCTAGGGACAACCCCTTTCAGTACTTTGAAGCTTGAATGCCTCAATGGCAAGTTTCTCACTTTCGGCGATACGGTTACATCAATGGCCTTCGACTGAGAGATTTTGCATGGTGTTCGACGCCAAGTCCCTTTTTCACACCACGCGCATTGTACTGTAGTACCTTGAGGGTCATTGCCATTATTAGTGATTCCTCTCGTGCCTGTTAACAGCTTACATCATTGGCTGGTAATCAGGAAATGTCTTTCCATGTTCAACTCCAGAACATCTTTCACATGGATCGACTTGTACTCCGAGTGAAGATTGAACGAGTTTTGAAGAGCCTTCGAACCCAATTCTCTTCATATTCATCCTGAGATGCAACAAATCTTAAACAACCATCTACCAGTCTTTGACAAGCGTCATGAGCTTCCACCCTCAAGAGGGGAACATGATCATAGCATTACTTTGGTCCAAGGGACCCAACCACCAAATGTGCACCCATATAGGTATCTGTTCACCCAAAAGAATGAAATTGAAAAAATCATCAAAGAACTCTTGGAAGCAGGCATCATTCATCCCAACATTAGTCCTTATTCATCATCGGTGGTCATGGTGCTCAAGAAAGATGGGGAATGGCATATGTGTCCAAACTTCAGGGCCCTCAATAAGTTGATGGTCAAAGATAAATTTCCCATCCCTGTTGTCGATGATTTGCTGGATGAACTAAATGGGGCTCAATTCTTTACTAAGCTCGACCTTCGCTCAGGCTATCACCAAATTCACATGAAAGAAGTATACTTTCCAAAGACTGTTTTCCAAACTCATGAAGGCCATTATGAGTTCCTGGTCATGCCATTTGGTCTTTGTAATGCCCCATCCACTTTTCAGAGCCTTATGAACCACCTGCTCAAACCTTATCTCAAAAAAATTGTCCTTTTTTTCTTCGATGACATCCTCATCTACAGTTGCACCTGGGCCACACATCTTCAACATGTAGATCTGCTCTTGCAACTACTCCGCAAGCATAAATTATTTGTCAAGATGTCCAAGTACTGTTTTGGCATGGAAGAAGTTGAGTATTTGGGCCACATTGTGCGGCATGAAGGTGTCAGGGTGGACCCCAAAAAGATCCAGGCAATGCAGGATTGGCCTCAACCAAAGACCTTGAAGAGATTGAGAGGATTTTTGGGTCTCACAGGCTACTATTGCAAACTTGTCCACAATTATGGTCGCATTGCTAGGCCCCTCACTCAACTCCTCAAGAAAAATTCATTCCTCTGGAATGATGAAGCACAACAGGCCTTTATAGCTCTCAAACATGCCATGTGTTCCACTCCAGTATTAGCACTACCCGACTTCACCAAATCCATTGTGATTGAATGTGATGCTTTTGGTACGGGTATTGGGGTAGTCTTAATGCAGGAAGGTCAACCCTTGGCCTTCACGAGCCAACAAATAAGTGGGAAAAATCTGGGACAATCTACCTATGAGAAGGAGATGATGGCCATCTTACATGCAGTAGATACCTGGCGACCATAGTTATTGGGGTGACATTTCCAAATCCACACAGACCATCAAAGCCTTAAATTTTTTTTGGAGCAGCGCCTATCCTTGCCACAACAAAATAAATGGCTCACCAAAATGTTGGGTTATGATTATGAGATAATTTACAAGAAAGGGCATGAAAATATTGTAGCAGATGTGTTATCACGCTAATTTGAGGAGGAAAGTACCCTGCCCGCAATTTCCCTTCCCATTCCAAAATGGATTGAAGAGGCTCACAAGGAATGGTTTTCACATCCCTAGCTCTCCCAACTCATTAATCAATTACAGGCAAATCCAAATTCCACAACGGGCTACTTGTGGCAGGATGAGATTATTTGCTACAAGGACAGAGTCGTAATATCACCAACATCCACCCTCAAAAACCGCATTTTGGTGGAGTTGCACTCATCTCCCACTACAGGACATTCAGGCTTTCAGAAGACGTATGCTCGCACTCGAAGATCATTTTTTTGGACAGGCATGAAAAGGGACATTCTTACTTTTGTAGCTGAATGCGACGTTTGTTAGTGCCACAAAGGAGAAATAGTTAAATCCCCAGGCACATTATAG
>APFE031722286.1:46381-108310 GCA_000404065.3 Pinus taeda
GGACACTAATCAAAATCCCAGAAGCTAACTCACCCCCCTACAATCATCTATATATGGATCCCTCATCACAGAGATCCAAACGTTGGAATCTTGTATCTTGTAAGGAAGTGTTGTTGGTTTCCTGGTGCAGCGTCATAGTGTTAAGTGATCTAAGCTTTACATGAGGTGAAGAAGGGCTTTCATGCTGGAGGATGATGCTGGGTTAGAACAATTGGTTTTAATCCTCTTTACTATTCTTGATATTAATAAAGCTATTCAAGTTTTCCTCCACATTCTTGTATGTTTGATGATATATTCATTTGTGTGGTCAATACATATCTGGTCGTGTATTGCTTATGATTGTAGATCTCTGTTCTTCGATAGTATTATGCTACTTTGATTCCACAGGTGCTCTTTGAAGCTGGGTAGACGAAGAAGAAGTGGCAAAGATCTATCAGAAAGGAGAGGAACCAAGCAAGGAACTAAGCACAAGACTGAGGTTGGTGTCCTTTGTTCCCCTCTTATCTACTTCTCATAAAGGAAAGTGAAAGTAGTTTTAGTTTGTTTGTTTCTAAAATAGCTACTAGTCTTAGTGGGACTAGTAGCTCCGAGTGGACACTAGATTTCCTTATAACAATATTGTGGATGGATTTGAAGCTGAGTGAGGTGGATCTCTAAATGATAGAGAACATTGCCTAGTGGTCCCTGAACTAGACTGTGGATCATAGTAAATCCATTGGCCTAGTGATCCCTGAGCCACACTATGGGTTATGGTAAATCCAAGATTGTGTTTCCTTGGTGGGCCTAGGAATCCTTCCTGGTGAATGGTAGGATATACGGTAAAGCCAAGAGGTGGTTTTGTCTCTGTTGGGCCTAGTAATCTCAGGTTTGGGATATGTGGTAAAGCATGGAGACTGGGTCTCATTTTAGGGCTTAGTGATTCAAGTTTGGATTTCGGTAAAGCCTAAGAGACTAGGAGGCAAGGAAAATTCCTCATGGCATAGGTGGAGAAATCTGATGGCATCCATGGTTGTTTGGCCTAGTAATCAGGTGGAGATCATAGTAAAGCCTATTATGATGTGTTCAGCGTGTTGTCCTAGTGATCTAGGATGGATTATGCTAAAGTTTGGTTTCTATTGATGAGGGTGAGGTGGTTTAGCCTTGGTATTCCTTGGTTCGTACTTTGGTTTGAGTTCCACATTCATACATGGAATATGGAATGTGGGTGAATTGCTGAAGACAGATTTGGCTCAACCATTCTATGGTCAAGTGGGACAAGGAAGTTCCATTCTGTGTTTGGTTTTTGCATCATTAATGAAAGGATATTTCTCCTTGTATTTGTATGAGAATTTTGATGGATCATATGTGGTTTATATGGTTGTACTTTCATGAGTATTTCTATTGTTATTATGCTGGTTATATGTGTGTTTTATGAAAGCATCTATGTATGGATCTTAGCATGTTTTTACTTGTAAATGAATGGATAATGTATCTATGGCCTAATAAATGATAATGCACCAAATGACATGAGGGAAAAATGGTTCATAGTGATTCTGAGATAAGTATCAGATCCCTACATGTAATTCTCTTGTTTACACCTGTAGGTTACATGTTGATGATATGTTTGACGAAATGCCTATCATGACTAGTAGGGGCCTAATTAAGGTCTTGTTTAACTTATTTCTCTTGCATCATTCTTTCCTTGTTCTTTGACTGATCTTAAGCTATCATTCCATTTTGGGCAGTTACCTTGGCTCTGGGCCTAAAAAATTGGCTCAAATCTCAGGGACGCTAGCACAGAACTAGCAAATTGGGTCTCTAGACTCTGGCAAGCAAGCCTGTGAGAGTGACTTTTTGTTTATCGATTCTCTCATGCCTATAGCATGAGAGAGACTAAAGCTTAAGATGTACATAACATTAGTGGGAGCCAGGGACAAGATGTTTGAGTGGCTAACATGTATCCTGAGAGTTTTGTTGCTTATATGGATAGGTTGGTTGATGTGTTCCATCGATTCAACTTCCTTAAGGTCACATAGGAGGTTGAATCCAATCATAGTAGCCTCACATCGCATGTTTACCCCGGTTGGCTGGTTACTTGGATAAATGTGTGAGGAGAGTTTTATAGAGTGGTATCAGAGGATGGTTCACCCCCATACTGGATGTATGATGTGTGTTGGTCATACATGCATGTCAGTTGCATGTGTGTCTCTTACACTCTCATTTCATGTGCTTGTTACATTTGCTTGATGTTGATCATGATGGTAGTATGGTTGTCATAAGGAACTTGATGATTGATTTTTTGGAATGCATCGTTATGGGTATATGACTGGTTGCATATGGTTGTATGTAACTTACATGTTGATTATATGTTGCGTGACTACATCCCTGTATGTCAGGTGCATTCTTGAATTCTTTGATTACATGTATTAGTCTTGTAGGTTGATTACAAGAATTGATCACTTATGCTCAACTACATGCGTTCATATGTATATGTAGTTCATTAGGAATTACCTATGCATGTTGATAATTGCATGTGGAAATGTGTACAATGGAGTAATGGTTATTGTCATGCATGAGGTCATAGCATGCATTATTGATATGGCCTTGCATTGATGACTGGACCATAGCTAGAATGATGTTGATGTGTTGGTGCATTTATTTGCATATGTCTATATGTTATGCTTATGTTATACATGTCTCATGCTGATTTTATGATCTTGCAGACAGGGTATCCTCACCAAATTATGCTAAGGTATGTTAGTTTATTGTGATTTGGTTTAGTTGACATATTATCATTGCAGGAAACAGACCAAATGGATAGCAAGGTGGTAGAATACATATAATCTCCCTATGAATCAGATGGGCAACGTGGTGTGGACCACTCCTCGGATGTGGCAGATACCTTGAGAAGCTTTAAAGAAGGAATAAGGAGTTATAAGGTAGATAATGACCGGATCATATATGCACAAGAGAAACAAGAAGAGGTTAATGCTATACTTCTTCAAAGTTTTTCAAACTTGCAGTGACAGGGCCACTTCAGATCAGCCATAGACATGAGGATAGAACTAATGGGGCATATTGTAGTAGGTCTCCTAGTAGACACATCTTGGATAGATCTGATACGGTGAAAGATGGCAAGTTGTTGGACACTTCGAATAAGACAGACAATGAGTACAGATATTATTCTAGTTTTGGTTCTGAGAGGCACCATGATCATCATTGCTATCATCCTTTAGGAGGAATGATAAGGGCTACCTACCAATGAGTTTAAGAAAGCGACGCCACCTACTTTTTATGGAGATGTGAAGAAGGAAGAAGATGCAAAGGCTTCGATACTTGGGATGAACAAATTCTTTGAGATACATGACTAAACAAATAACATGAAGGTTGGAGTAGTGATATTCAGCTTGAAAGGTAAAGAAAACATTTGGTGGGAAGATGTTAAGCATGTCAGAGACATCAGGACAAATGATTTGAGTTGGTGGGAGTTCAAGAGGCTTTTCAAGAAGAAGTAATTGTTAGAAAGGTACTATGATAATAAGGAAAAATAATTATATGAGCTAAATATGGGATCAATGACATATGAAGAGTACACGACCAAGTTTCTAGATCTATTGAGGTATGTACCATATCTTACTGATGAGAAGGCTAAAGTTCAATAGTTTGTCAGTGGTTTCTCATTAGCATTTAGAGATCGGATTGAGTATGATGAGCCTTAGTCACTTGAGGACATTATTGGGAAAATGAAACATTGCTATGAACAATAAAAGCATAAGAATACATATTAGCAAGGATGGAATGGAAAAGACAAAGGTAAAGGTAAATGGAAGCCTAAGAGGATAAGGCCTCAACATGCAGATGAGAAAGAGAATGTGGCACTGAAAAATAGATTTAATGCAGCTAGATGGGGACATGAGTCATAGTAGCAACTAGAGGTGTTGGTACTGGTTAGTGGGAGTGTTGGACATGTGGCAAGGAACGCCTTAAGAGATATTGTCCACAAAATCATGGTGGTAGGACTCGGATATATAGTGCAAAGGAGGCACAGACTCTTGGGGATGTAGGATAGAGCATTCCTCATATCTATGTAGCAATGGAAAATAGACACACAAAACACAAAGAATCTATCATTGAGATGGATAGTAAGCATTATGATTGTTTATTTCTATTTTGGTTGACCCTCAATCTAATTATAGCTATGTTAGTCCTGACTTGGTGGATAAGTGTGGTTTGAATAAGGAATTACATGAAAAATCTTGGTTAGTGCATTTGGATATAGGTACGAAGAAGCGAGTTCATCATTGGGTAAGATCTTGTTCATTTGATTTGAGTGGTATGCCTACCGTATCACATTTGAATGTATTACCGTTGGGATCATATAGTATGTTGTTGGGCATGGATTGGTTGTATCTTCATAAAACCAAGGTAAACTATTATGAGAAATCCATTTAGTGTGTTGATGATAATGGGGAACCAAGAATCTTGCAGGGTAAGAAGAAATCCACATCAATTAGGATGGTGACAGCTATGCAAGCAAAGCGTAGTCATAGGAAAGGGTGTATGTTATTTTCAATACACATTTCTAGTGATCATGGTAAGGAGGCTGAGGATGTAGATGCACTAAGAAGGTACCCAGTTTTGTAGCAGTTTCAAGATCTAATTCTTGAGGAAATTATAGAGTTTCCACCTCATAGGGAGGTAGAGTTTTCTATTAAGTTAGTGCCAGGGACAACTCCAACATCAAAAGCACCTTCCAGGATGAGAACACCTGAGTTAGTTGAGTTAAATATACAATTGAAGGAAATGTTGGATAAGGGATACACTATGACACATGTATCACCTTGGGATGCACTGGTCTTGTTTGTGAAGAAGAAAGATGGAACTCTCATATTATACATTGACTACAGGTGGTTGAAAAAAGTGACCATCAAGAACAGGTACCTATTGCCAAGGATTGATGACTTGTTCGATCAGCTAAAGGGAGAGAGAGTGTTCTCCAAGATCAACTTGAGATCGAGATACCATGAGATATGCATCAAAGAGCATGGCATTTACAAGACCACGTTTAGGACTAGGTATGGGCATTATGGGTTTGTTGTAGTTCCATTTGGGTTAACTAATGCTCCAGCTACATTTATGTCCTTGATGAATAATGTGTTATGTCCATATTTGGATAAGTTTGTTATTATGTTCATTGATGATATATTTGTATATTCAAAAAATGAGGAAGAGCATGTGAAGCATTTAACAACAATGTTGAGGTTGTTGAGAGAGCATTAGTTTTATGACAAGCTCAGCAAGTGTAGTTTCTTTTAGATTAAGGTACATTACTTGGGGCATGTGATCTCCAAGGAGGGCATTGCAATAGATATAGAAAAGATAAGAGCCATCATGGAGTGGGTAGCTCCTAAGAGTGTGGATGAGGTGATACCTTTGATTGGTTTGGCAGGTTATTATAGGAGGTTCATCAGAAATTTATTGTAGATTTATTATCCTATGACATCATTGCAAAGGAAAGGTAAGAAATTCGAATAGATAGAGGAGTGTGAGGCTATTTTTGAGTAGCTCAAGCAGTTTTTGACACATGCACTAATGCTATAGATTGCAGATCTAGACAAAGAGCTTGTAGTATGTACATATGATCTCAAGAGAGGACTTGGTGGAGTCCTTAAGTAGGATGGACAAATGCTATGCTATGAATCGCAAAAAATAAATGAGCACAAGTAGAACTACCCGACGCATAATATTAAGTTGGCAACAGTTATACATGCATTAAAGATGTGGAGGAACTATCTTCTTGGCAGGAGGTTTGTACTAATGAATGATCATATTGGGTTGAGGGATTTGTTTGACGAGTTGAATTTGAATGCCAAGTGGGCTAGATGGTTAGCTACGATCAGTGAGTTTGATTTCGAGATCAGGTATATCAAAGGTAAAGAGAAGAGAGTGGCAGATGCTCTCAGTAGGCAAGTATAGGTAAATTACTTCGCAACCATAAGCTCCTATCGGACATACTTATAGGATATGATCTTGTAGGCAAGTCAGTAGGATGTTAGGTATATAGAGATTGTGCACAGGTTGCAGTAGGGCGATGGTATAGGTACAGGTGATATTATAGGTACATGTATAGGTATATGTAGTGGTACAAGTACATGTGGCATTACAGATACAAGCACAAGTATAGGTACAGGTGTTGGTGCACAAGGTATGGATTATTTTCTTACAATGGATGGATTGGTGAGATTCAGAGACAGGATATACGTGTCTGATAGCAGTGAGTTCAAGAAGGTGATCTTGAGCGAGTTTGGTGTGAAACCTTATTGAGGTCACCCAAGTTATCAGAAGACAATGACAACAGTAAAGGGATATTATTATTGGTTGAATCTGAAGAGGGATGTAATAGAGTTTGTGGCTAGGCGTTTTGATTTTCAGCGAGTGAAGGCAAAGTGAAAACATCCAGGTGGTATGATACAATTGATTGCGATTCCAGAGTGGAAATGGGAATTCATTTCCATGGAATTCAACACAGGGTTGACTAAGACAATGAGACAAGATGATTTCAACATGGTTGTTGTGGATAGATTAACAAAGGTTGCACATTTCATTCGAGTAAAGTCTACGTTCTTAGTTAGCGATGTGGCATAGGTATTCATCAAAGATGTGGTCATATTGCATGGCGTTACAAAGAAGATTGTGTCAGACAAGGATGTGAAGTTCACTTCCAAGTATTGGAAGGATTTATTTGTAGGTTCAGACACAAAGTTTTCCTTCAACACAACTTATCATCCGGAGATAGATGGATAGATAGAGAGGGTCAATAGGATATTGGATTACATGTTTGATGCATCAACAACAAAAGTGGGAAGAGTATCTCCCCTTGGTAGAGTTCGCATACAACAATGATTATTATGAGTCATTAAGGATGAGTCCTTTTGAGGCATTGTATGGGTGGAGTTCCAACACTCCTATTAGTTGGAGTGATCTAGTTAACAAGGTGTTGATTGGACCAAAGATGTTGGCAAACATGGAACATGAAATGCAGGTGATCAAGAAGAATATAGAGAAAGCACAAGATTGGTAGAAGAGCATTGCAAATAGGAATGAGTTGTTCAAGGAGTTCCAAGTTGGGGAATAGTTGTACTTTCATGACAAACCAAAGAAGAGCTCCTTATGGATTGGATCATGTGCCAAGCTGTCACCACGATTTTGTGGACCCTTCAGTATCATTGAGAGGATTGGACCAATAACCTATCAACTTGCACTACCTCTAAAAGTGAAAGTCCATGATGATTTCCATGTATCATTGCTTAAGAATTATGTTAAAGATGTTGATCATGTGATTGACTAGTCTATATAGTAGGTGGAACCAGATGGAGAATTCTAGTCAAAGCCTTAGTGTATATTGCAGGGAAAGGTACTCATGCTCCAGAACTGACAAATCAAGCAAGTTAAAGTGCAATGGAGCCACTTTGGGCATGATTGAGCTACATGGGAGTTGATAGATTAGATGTGGGCTATGTATCTTTCCTTGTTTTCATATTGAGGCAAAGTAGTTTTGGTATATGTCTTGGTATATGTTCTGGTATATGTTTTGATGATGTTTGGTATATGTACATATGTATATGGATGTAAATACCATCATGAGCTATGTTATAAAACTCCAATAAGCAGTATGGGTGTCATGTCATTATGATGTCATGTTATTATGTTGTTATGTTGGTTTTCTTTTAATAGGGTGATCAGTGTAAATACTGCATCAAGCTATGTTATAAAGCTCCACAGGTAGTATGTCTGATTTTAAGTGGTTTTGTTGAGGCCTTGGTGTGGTCTAACACTGAGTATAGTGTTCCCCAAGGAGGAAGGTTTCGTAATAGCCCTCGTGAAAATTCCATGTAATAAAAGTAAATAAATGCAAAAATAATAACCAAGGTTGATGGAACACTTATTCTGAGTTGAATGTTGTGCAAGACATCCTAGCGAGTGCTCATTTGGTTTATTATGGACAAGGAAATTGAAAAAGGAAATCTCTAAGGCTTTGGAAAGGCAAAATGGCATTTTTGGCATATTTATTTATGAAAATAATGGAAATTAGGAGAAAAGGGAGGTGAAAGGTCACAGGTTTCACGTGAGGAGGAAATTGAAGGAAAATAATGAAAATGAAGAAAATAGAGACCTCATTCACAAAAGGGCTTCTAAGGATCAGTTGGTAACCTTTTGTCAGCTGACTTTCAGAGCTCTCTCATTATTCTCTCTCTATCTCACTCTTAGACACCTAGCGTTTCCTTGGAGCAATTTTGGCATTGGATCAAGAAAGGAAAATAAGGCAAGAGGAAGCAAAGATTAAGTAGGGACAGGCAGGATCAAGAAACTACAACACGATTCATTGCAGGTATCGATTTTCATGTGTATTTTTCTTACTATATTTGGCATGCATGGTATTTCATGTGGTTCTTTTTCTATTGTGGCATGGGTTTTGCCAGGTGTAATAGCTTTTCCACCCTATCCTTTCCATTTTTGGGTAGCCATGGTGTGATGGGGTTCTCATATTTTGGTTGAGCTGGATCGTCGGATGGACTCGAAGCTGAGTGAGGTGGATCTCTAAATGATAGAGAACATAGCCTAGTGGTCCCGAAACTGGATTGTGGATCACAATAAATCCATTGGCCTAGTGACCCTTGAGCCAAATTGTGGGCTGTGGTAAAGTCATGATTGTGTTGCCTTAGTGGGATTAGGAATCCTTGTTGGTGAATGGCAGGATATACAGTAAATCCAAGAGGTTTTTTGCTCTCTATTAGGCCTAGTAATCCTGACGTTTGGATATGTGGTAAATCCTAGAGAGTGGGTCTTAGTTTAGGGCCTAGTGATCCAGGTTTGGATTGTGGTAAAGCCTGAGAGACTAGAAGGCAAGAAATTTCCTCACAGTCTAGGTGGAGAAATCCAGTGGCATCCAGCTTGTTTGGCCTAGTGATCAGGTGGAGGTTATGGCAAAGCCTGTTATGATGTGTTCATTGTGTTGGCTTAGCGATTTGGGATCGATTATAGTAGAGCTTGGTTTCAATTGATGAGGGTAAGGTGGTTTAGCTTTGGTATGCCATGGTTGGCTCTATGGTTTGAGTCCCACATTCATGCTTGGAATATGGCATGAGGGGGAAGGGCTGAAGAGAGATTTGGCTCATCCATTCTATGGTTGGGTGGAATGTGGAAGTCCCATCCCGAGTTTGTTTTTTGTATCATTAATGAAAGGCTATTTCTCCTTGTATCTTGATGAGCATTTTGATGGATCATATGTCGTTTATAGGGTTGTACTTTCATGAGTATTTCTATAGTTATTATGCTCGTTATATGTGCATTTTATGACAGCAGCTGTGTATGGATCTCAACATGTTTTTACTTGTAAATGAATGGATAATGTATCTATGACCTAATAGATGATAATGCAAAAAACGACATGACAGAACAATGGTTCATAATGATTCCCAGATAAGTATCAGATCCCTACACTTAATTTTTTTGTTTACACCTATAGGTTACACGTTGATGATATGTTTGACGAAATTCCGATCATGGCTAGTAGGGTTTTGATTAAGGTCTTGTTTGAATTATTTATTTTGCATCATTGTTTCCCTATTATTTCACTAATCTTAAGCCATCATTGCATTCTGGGAAGTGGCCTAGGCACTGGGCCCAAAAAAGTGGCTCAAATCTTGGGGATGTTGGCATAAAACTAGCAAATTGGGTCTTTGGATGCTAGTAGGAAAGCTTGTGAGAGAGACTTTGTGTTTCTGGATGCTTTCATGCATATTCCATGAGATCGAATAAGGCTTAAGATGTCCAGAACAATAGTGGGACTAAGGAATAGGATGTCTGAGTGGTTGACATGTGTCCTGAGCGTTCTATTACTGATTTGGATAGGTGGGTTGGTGCGTTCTGTCAGTTTCACTTCCTTAAAGTCACACAGGAGGTCGAATCCAATCATAGTAGCCTCTCATCACATGTTTATCCAACTTAGCTGGTTACTTGGGTAGATTTGTGAGGAGGGTGTTGCAACTTCATCCATTTCTACTCACTAACTTTTCCATTATCCACATATGTTGCAGATGAATCTTTGTCACTATCTTGATGAGGATACAAATCAACCACATTGAAAATAGGTGAGATACCTATGCCTATAGGGAACTCCAAATCATAAGAATTTGTAGAAAACTTCCAATGTGTCTTGCAAAGACTAATTTTCTTCATCTTAAGTTTATTATATTCCCCTCTTGGAAATATCCCCTTTCTCAGGTGAGCTAAGACCATGTCCCCCACCTCAAAGTTCACTTCTTTTATTTTTCAAATCTACTCTCTGCTTGTATTTGTAGTTGTTTTCTTGTAACATCTACTTAACTTGTTAATGTAAGTTACCCATTTTTGTTTCCAAGTCATCTTCATCAAGGCTTATTTGTTCAAGTTTGCCCAAATCTCATAGGTCACAAACTCCACTAGGATGCACTCCATAGAAGATCTAAAATGGAATTTTTCTTGTGCTCTTATTTGGAAAATAATTGTATGGAAACTCAAATTATGATAATACATGGTCCCACTGCTTGGGTCATTCACCCACCAAACTCCTCAATAGGTTTCCTAAATTTTTGTTCACAACTTTTGTCTTTCCATCAGACTCTACATGATAGGTTGAGCTAAAATTTAACTTGGTTCCAATATTCTTCCATAAGTTTATCCAAAAATGTCATGTAAACTATATATATCTATCCAAAATTATACTCTTTGGAAAACCATGCAAGCTAACAATCTCAGTGAAAAACAAATTAGCCACATTTGTAGCATTATTAGTTTTGTAACATGGGATAAAGTGAGCCATCTTTGTAAATTTGTCCACAACTACAAGTATAGAGTCATTACTTCTCTAGGCTTTTGGTAAACCCAAAACAAAAGCCACACACACCAAGTATCATAGTCTACTCATAATGGGAAAATGACTATATAGTCTATCATTATGACTTTTCCCTTTTTCATGCTCACATACTCTATACTTTCTCACATATTTTTGCACATCCACTTTCATATTTGGCTATAAATAAAAACGATTCAACTGCCAAGCATCTTATCAACTCCAAAATGTCATCTCAACCCCCCGTTGTGTTTTTCATGTATCAATTTCTTCCTTATAGATAATTTCAAAATACATAGTTGGATGTTCTTGAATAATGTTAGGTCTCTATAACAATAGTCATTCCCCTATTACTATTGTCATTGTAGCCCTTATTGTTATTATTGTGCCCCTATTGTCCCCATATTGTTATTAATGTGCCCCATAGATACCTACTATTGTTATTGTTGTGCCCTTATGTTATCACTGTTATGTCGGCTTGATGATATTGTGACCCCTTAGACTCCTATACTTAGAAGGGAAGTTTAGTCTTTTGTACCATCCAAGAATTTTTCATTTGTGATGAGCCCCATAAATGGGTAATTATATGGGCTCATTTTGCCTCCTAACATAGTTAAATCAACTATTCTCTTAGCTTATTGCCTGTTTTTTTATTATATTTATGCTTATCGAGTCAGTTGATTTAGTTATGATGCCATGTGGTCTAATATGTGGTTAATGCAGATTTTTATTGAATTTTGAATACAAAGTCAAAGATTCAATGGACAATTGGTAGCAATAATTCAAAGAGGAAAAATAAGAGGATTTATAGGAGGGAATCCCCCTCATTTACTACTCCCCACGTCGAATTCCCCTTCATGCATCTCGAAGTACAAACAACTAAATCAATGCACTAGGAGGCAGCCGAGCAAGTGGAGGATAACTGATGTTTATCTCGAGTTTTGGGAGCAAAGCCTCCCTGATTTTAAGAAAGAAATTGGGAGCTTCAGTTGTATAATTAGAGAGGCCTAGGGCCTCACTAGGGTCAGATTTTTGTTGTACTTCTACTATTGTAAAACTCTTCTCAACTTCGAGCTTACTTTTGTGAATAGTTTCATGTAATCCTATTACTGTTTTGGTAATAAAGATGAGATCCTTTTTGAGCTAGCACTGACTTACCTCAAAGGGCTGAAGCTCTTGGGTTAGGGCCCAATCCAAGTAGCCAAGCTCCTCTTTGTTTGTATTTATATGCTTTGTTTCAGTTTATGGATTAGTTGTTGTTAGATGAATTTGTTTCTTGGTTAAGAATATGTTGTTTTTCATGGTTTAGAAGTTTTCTTTCATTTGTGTTTTCTATAGTAGGTTAAGTAGTGATAGAAATAATATTCAAAAGGCTAGCAATAGTGCCTTGGCCTCTTTTCCTCCCATTGGGAATATTAATTGAGGCAAAGACCCTCTTGTTGCCCCAAAAACACAGATTTTCCTTCTCCATACGATTTATAGTGTTTGAAAGTGTGTTAGAAGGTTAGTGCTTTGCTTTAGATCTCTTCCACCATGCTCATTTATGTATTTGCAATAATTCTTCTTCCATACCCTCTTTTCTTGTAGCATTCCTCAACATTCACTTCCATGGATCATAGTTTGGACTAGCTTGATGCAAAATTCTGTTTTTAGATGTAATCACTTCCTTGCTTGCTTGATCTTATTGGTTGATTGTCAGTTCTTTTGTAGTAGATCTCTCCTCACAGTAGGTCAGCTTATCAGCCATCACATTCTCTCTTTGATCCATGCCCTACAGGTCGCCCAAATTTCATTTCAAGTCTACCTTATTTTTCTGCATTTTTCCATAGGACTCTTTCCTCTCTTCCAATCATATTTCCCTCTCCTAGTGATTCTTGGTGCACCCTAGGTGCCCTATCACATAATTCCAACCTTCACCTCTCTCACACCCTCAAAACCTTCAAAACTGCTCTTGGCATCCACCTGTAGACCTCCTGTAGATCCCCTGTGTAAGCTTTCTTTTGAAGGCCGAGTGTGCGAAAAGCCTCCAGAAGGCCACCCGAGACCTTCTAGGACCTATCCACACCAACCTACATCCCCAAAAAGCCCAAAGTCGCCCTCCAACACCACCTATTTTCTTCCACCTTCACACACAATAAAATACTTGCCTGTCAATTTCACATAAAAATACATAAAAATTCAGAAAGATGTTTTTTGCTCATTTGCTTCTAGAAATAGCATGAGTAGATGTTGTTTACTTCCTTGAGTAGGTACTGGCATCCATTTCATGGTTTTCAAAGAGATTTCTACAAAAGTAGAATTAGGTGGTTAAGTAGGGTTTGCTAAGTTTACTTTACATTTCAGTCTTTTTCGTTTCTACAATTAGAGTAGCCTTTGTAGAGTCAGATTTCCTTTCTTTCATCACATATAGAGCTTCTTCTGGAATCCATAGAAGTTGCCTTGAGCTCCTAGTGATCTTGCACCAGCTGACCAAGTGACAACCTGCAGTAAGAACTAGTACTTGTGCATACAACACCGTCACTTCGAAGTTTGTTACAAACTACCAGGTTGATAAGGGTAAGGTAGGAAGCCCAAGAGTTGCAGCATTATTGCTGCAATACTGGTGCTCACCACCTTTTTGGCGCCGTTTCCAGGGAAGCATCAGAGTATTTTGTGATTACTTCTTTCTTCTATTTTCTATCGCAACATTCTGCTAAATAGTTTATTTCAACAAAAGTAGAATAGTCATTTCTTTCAACTTCTGCATTTCCTTGCTTTCCTTTCAATTCTGCAAATTTCATTTCAGCATGAGTAGGCTAGTGATTTCTGTCAAGTTCTACATTTACTTGCTTTCCTTGTCAATTCTGCAAATTTCATTTCAACAAGTTCATTTCAGTTAGTTACAATTTGTTTTGTTCAATCCATTTCAGTTTTGCAGGTACAATCATTGTGAAAAAAAAAATAGAAAACCAACTAGAAATATTTCCTTTCATGCCTCGTAGGAATAGAGATAATTCAGGATAATTCTTGCCCAACACCCCCACTACCTCACACAACCAACCTTCTCTCTTCTTCGGTAGCAGTGATCAAGAAGAAATTTTAGGTGAACAACCAGAGATATTTGAAGAACCTATAAGGGAAGAAAAAGAAGAAAACATCCCTCCCGAGCCAATGGCTGAAAACAGAAATGCTAGGGGGAATGGAGAGAGAATAGAGGGTCCTTTCCCATTAGGGAGACCAATGGGGACACCAAAATGAAGAATATAAGCCCTTTAGCCCTACCTCACTTCCATGGTTTGACTATAGAAGATCCTAACACCTTATTGTTTTAGTTTTCTGTCATCTGTCGAACCTATGACTATACAGAAAATGAGCAAAAGTTGAAGCTATTCCCTTCTACTCTCAAGGATGCAGCATTGCACTGGTTCATGGGGTTACCTGGAAATAGCATCACAACTTGGGCTCAGATGCAACAGACCTTCAATGACAAGTATCTAGACTATTATAGGTCAAAATATACCAAATAAGAAATCTTTCGAATGACCATGGGAAGCGATGAATCCCTAGAAGATTATAAAGAGAGGTTCCAGCTCAGCTACAAAAGGGCTAAGTGTACACTTGACCCTAAATCTCTGAAGTTGGTCCTGCTCAGGGGAATTCTAGAAGACCTTCTAGACACCCTCCATCTGCTAGCTGGGGGAGACATCTACCAACTATATTATGAGGACATAAAGACTTTTTTAGAAAACCATTCTAGAGCAGCTAGAAAGAAAGGTAGGGGGAGTCAACCCATAGCAAGTACCTCCTCTTCCAATTCATCCATTAAAGGTGAAATTGGAAACATGCTGGAAGAATTCAAAAGTGAGATGTTGCAGACTCTTGCCCTGCAAATGGATACGTTGCATATCAAAAGAAAACAAGAGGAAGCAGTGAGGGCTTTGGCCATCTTTTGTCGCAGATGCACCAGGAGACATCCTAAGAACAAATGTCGATTGAAATTTATAGAGATTTGTTCAGTCTGTGCAGAATATCATTCTACAGATAAGTGTCCTTCCTTGCCTAGACTTAAAGATATATACCAAGGGGCCGAAGGAGCCACTCTATTTCATGAACCAAAGGAGACCGCATGGACCTAGACTACACCAGTAGGGGATGCAAGGGACATCTCAAGCATACTGCCACCCCAACCAAGTCACTTCCATACATTCTTGGGGCCCTCCTGCTCATCCTTCCTAGTCCATGACTCCTCCTTGGTCCTTCCCATCTCAATATCAGGCCCAACCAGCCACCCATTCATTCCAATCCTATGCTCAGCCATAGCCTCAGTGGAATGCATCTCATTAGGGGTGGAGGCCTTAGTACAACTCTCCTCCCACTCTTTTGCCTCCACCACCTGCCCAACCACAACTTTTACCACCTGCTCCACCAAATCAACTCCAAATTCCTGCCTAGCCGAACCCGAACCTAAACAACAGATAGGCTCAACAAGTGTATAGTGGGGAACCATCATGCCCAACCTACGTTGTGGAGATTCAGGAGATTAACTTGTGATATAGGAAAGTTCTCCTAGATAGTTAACCTCCACCTAGGGACGTTGAGGAAGATAAAGAGGAAAGTGAACTGAAAGCAATTCCACCCTTTCTTGAGAGACTATCCATGACAGTCTAGCCTACCCCAGAAGAAACTAAACTTCTGGGAGAATTGAAATAGTTATGTATGAAGATACCACTTCTCCAAGCCATAAAAGATGTGCCTATCTACAATAGGTTGATTAGAGAGAAGTGTATTAGGCATCCAAGAACGCGCAAGAGAGATGCCCCAACCATCAATGTCATAGGACAACTGTCTGACCTGATGTTGGGGTAAGTAATCTATCCAAAATATCTTGACCATGGAAGCCCAGTAGTTGATGTCCACATCAATGGCACCATGATCCCACACACTTTGAATGATCTGGGAGCCACCATTAATGTGATGACAAAGGACACAATGCTCAAACTCAACCTTTAGGGTTCATTGAGGAAGACCACAACCATGATACAGTTAGCAGACCACTCCACCATGACCCCTGAGGGGATTGTGGAAGATGTAATGGTTTCCATTGATTCTTGGGAGTACCCTGCTGATTTCTTAGTTCTCCAACCCAAGGAGAAGCTCACCAGGTATCCTCTCACCCTGGGAAGACCCTGGTTGGCTATCGCTGATGCCTACATCAGCTATTGAGCTAGGAACATGACCATAAAGAACGAGCATATGTCCAAGCAGTTAATCATATATCCTCCTGCCCAACCCTTGCTAGAACATGATCTACCTATCTAGTTAGAGGAGGAAGATGAGGATGAAGTCTATTCTGCACCGCTTTATGCATTAGAAACTATCATGGGGGGGAAACCGGAAGATGAGGATGATATGATTGAAAATTTGATTCAGAATCCACCTCCCAATGTATTAAACTTAGAAGACATAGTGAGGAAAACCCAAACCAATCCCTCAACTAATCTCCGTGTGGCCTACCCGACCTCTCCCTATGTTAAGAATATAGAGTTTGGCCCAGAAAGAACCTTGAAAATCAATCCATCCCTATCCACTTCCCAGGAGAAGGAGCTGTGCAGCTTACTGAGAAAACATTTAGATGCCTTTGCCTAGAATTATAAGGAGATGAAGGTAGTGCACCCTTCAGTATGTACTCATCATATATACATTAAGGAAGATTGCAAACCAATCAGGCAGCCTCAAAGGAGGATGAATCCAGCACTTAAAGATATTGTTAAGGAAGAACTGTAGAAATTTCTTGATGCAAGATTCATCTACCCCATCTCTGACTGTGAATGGGTCTCTCCTTTGGTGCTAGTGCTAAAGAAAAATGGTAAGTGCAGAATCTATGTTGACTATCGGGAATTAAACAAAGCCACTAAAAAGGACCATTTTCTTTTACCTTTCATAGATCAAGTGTTAGACAAGTCTGGCAAGGAAAAACTTTTTCTCTTTCCTAGATGGGTCTAGCGGGTACAATCAGATTCAAATCAGCCTGAAAGAGCAAGATAACACCACTTTCACTTGTCCTTGGGGTACCTTTGGATACCGGGTCCTCCCTTTTGGTTTGTATAATGCTCCAGCCACTTTCCAAAGAGTGGTAATGAGTATATTCTCCGAATTAGTTCATGATGCAGTACTGATATACATGGATGACTTTACTCCTTATGGCTCTGATTTTCAGGAAGCTTTATCTAATATAGGAAAATTTCTAGACAAATGTATTGAGATGAACCTATTCCTTAGTACAGAAAAATGTGAATTTTTTATGACTGAAGGGACTGTGCTAGGTCATGCAATATCTCAACAAGGATTGCAGGTGCACCCTAACAAAATTGCAATCATCTAAAGGGTTCCACCTCCTCAAAAGGTGAGAGATGTCAGAAGTTTCCTAGGTTTAGCTAGGAGATCAATTAAAGATTTCAGCAAGCTAGCCTCTCCTTTGTTTGGCCTTTTAGGCAAATATGCTGAGTTTATATGGTCGTAAAATTGTCAAGAAGCCCTAGATACCTTGAAGAGCAAGCTTGTGACTACCCCAATTTTGAGAGGCCCAAACTAGGCCTTACCTTTCCACATTCACATTGATGCCTCGAACAAAGCAATAGGAGCAGCCTTGGGACAAATTGATGAAAAGTTGCCTTATGCCATATACTTTATAAGAAAAAACTTGTCAAAGGCAGAGCTAAACTATACAATCACCGAAAAGGAACTCCTAGCTATCGTACATTCCTTAAACAAATTTAGATATTATATCACAGGCTATCAAACTTTTGTGCACACTGATCATGCTACAATTAAACATTTAATGAACAAACCGGATGTGAATGCTCGCATTATTAGATGGTTACTTTTACTGCAGCAGTTTGATTTGACCATTGTTGATAAGCTTGGTAAAGAAAATGTTGTTGCTGACTTTTTGTATAGAGTAAATTTGCCTGCAGGTGAAGAAGGAATGTTGGATGATAAAATGCCAGATGAACACCTATTTTCTATCTCAGTACTCTCTCCATGGTTTACTAATATAACAAACTTCTTGGTTTCAACATAGTTCCCACCACACTCATCCTCAAAAGAGAAGAGAAATATAGTAAGGAAAAGTGCCCATTTCACCTGGATTGGGGGCAATCTCTTCAAACTTGGCCCAAATCAGATCTTGAGGAGATGTGTCAAAGAGGAGGAAGTTTTTGGCATCCTCCTGACTTGTCATGATGGGCCTTATGGAGGTCATTTTGCAGCAAAAAGATCTGCCTTCAAGATACTGCAAGCAAGCTACTATTGGCCCACTCTTCATCAGGATGTTAGGAGATAAGTCATACCGTGCGATCAATGTGAAAGGATAGGGAAACCTACTCCGAAGGATGAGACGCCCATGCAACCTCAAGTGACCTTTGAGCCATTTGAGAAGTGGGGCATGGAATTTGTGGGTCCTATCACCCCTCCTTCAAAACAGAAGCAATACATCATTATGTGCACCGATTACGTGAAAAGCTGGGCAGAAACAAAAGCAATCAAAGCAGCAACAGAGGAAAAAGTAGCTAAATTTTTTAGAGAGAACATATTCTACATGTTTGGGTATCCAAGAGAGTTTTTCACAGATCAAGGCAACTCGTTCACTTCTAATGTGATTGAAGACCTACTCACACATCATAGAATCAAGCATAGGACTTCGACCCCTTACTATCCACAAGCCAATGGGCAGGTGGAGGTCACTAAAAGAGCATTAGAAGGGATCCTAGCAAAGGTAGTGAGTAGAAGCAGAAAATACTGGGTGGATAGATTAGTTGAGGCCACTTGGGCCCACAACACAACATGGAAGACCACTACAGGGTTCACATCCTATGAGCTAGTCTATGGGAAGAAGGTTTTGCTGTCAATAGAATTTGAATTCAACACCCTAAGGATGGCAGCTCAGTTGGACCTAGACCTCAGCCATGCACAGAAGGAAAGGTTACTCCAGCTCAATGGATTGGATGAACAAAGATTGCAGGCCCTTCTCCACATAGAGGTAGTTCAACTTTAGAGGAAGATATGGCATGACAAAAATATCAAGGAGAAGCAATTCCAAGAAGGAGATTGGGCATTGTTCTATGATTCAAGGTATAAAGACTTCAAAGGCAAGCTGAGGACAAGATTTCTGGGACCCTACACTATGGAAACATGCAATGACAATGATTCAGTCCTAATCAGAACCATGGATGATGAAGCCATCCCCATGCTTGTCAATGGACATCGGTTGAAAATTTACAAGAAGCCCATTTCTAAGTGAGAGTTCATTGAAGATTTGAAAGACAATGATGGTAGTGGAGCATGTCTTAGCCTCCACTTCACTGACTCACTGAAGGAAAAGAAAAGAAAAGGAAAAAAAATAAGGACTCAAGTGAAAACCTCCATGAGCTGCTTGAAGTCCCATCATTGGGTTGAAAACCTCTCTTGAGGTGGCCTAGTGATGTCAAAAAAAAAGAAAAAAGAAATAAGAGAATAAGATCCCTTGGTGAAAACCTCCCTTGGAGGTGCCCAGGGCAAGCAATTAGGGTGAAAACCTCCTTGAGGTGCCCTAGTTGTTTTCAAAAAAGAAAAAAAAGAAAAAAGAAAAAGAAAACTGAATTTTAAGGTGCATTGCAGGTTTGCAGGAGGACCACAGAGAGAAAGAGGAGATGCCAAATAGCCCTGACATTCACACAAACACCTATTTCATCTCCTCCACACTCTTCTCCATCATTTTTTACCTTTCTTCCACCCCACTGTGTTTTTTCTGGAAATTGTGTGTTCTATAAGAGGCTCCTGTAGGAAATACAGAGAGCCAGAAATGGTTCCAAAAAGTAGTTTGAGGGGCTGGGAAGCTTCATGAAGAACATATAAACCATCCTACAACTATCAACCTGCCTTGCCATCCATTCCACACCTGAATCAAATCATCATCATCATTTTTTTCTTCCTGTCCCAAAAAAACACAAAAAAAAACATTTTTTTAGTAAAAAGAGAAAAAAACAAAGATAAGAAAGGAACTTAAATATTAGCTCTCCACCTCCATCATCATATTTGGCATCATCCTCACAACCCTAAGTATAGAAATAAGTTGAAATTTCAAGGGGAGAAGCAGCTACACGAGCTCCTGCAGGAATTACTCTAGCAGCTAATCCCATTAAAAGCAAGCAATAGCAGCAGAAGAAGTGCAACCATGAGGATTGAAGGAGACATATGAAGCTTAGATCCAACCAAAGGATACCTAAACAAGACAAAAAACCATACATTAGAAAGAAGAGAGCTTGCAGTAAGGGAAACACAGGCATGCAGCAGTAGAAGGAGCCAAAATACCTCACAGCACATACATTCGACTCACAGGTAAGTGACTAACTCGCTCCTCTGTTTGCATTTGTGTAATTGAAAGATATGCATGAGTAATGAGATGGTTTAGGTTGAACGAGGAAAAGGTGGCCAGTTAACTTAGCCACCTTCATCTAGTTGACTGCATTCATCCAAAGATGTCACCCAAACGTGTGGATAGTCAACTCAGAGAAAGATACCAAGGACAGGTAGTGGAGGGTATGTAAACTCCAATGTAATAATGAGAGGTGATTGCAAGAAGGAACCATGATGACAAGGCAGGTGGGGACCAACGGTCCAAATATGGCCAATGTACATTTTTTCTAGCTCACCCCCATCACCGGAAATATCTAAAAGAAGTAATTAGTACTCCTCCTCAAGCACTCTCACCACCTTTTCCCTCATTCTCTCCTCATAAACTTAGCTGCAGCAAACTCCTTGTCACCCCCAACCTTGAAACCATCATTTTCCATTGATCTCACCCATCCTCCTGCTCTCGGCGTTGTCTACAGGAGCACCTACAGGCAGTTCTACAAGAGGGGCAGTTAGCTATTTTTAAGAAGAAAACACGGGTTTTTTTGCATGATTTCTAGCTGAAGGAGTTAAAATCCATGCATACTCACCTTTATTATCAGCGTATGCAAGAAATGATATCATTTTAAGGAGGAATTGGGTCCATAGAAGAAGAGGAATTACATAAAGAAAAAGTTCTAGCTAATTTTTTTTTTTAAACACACAACTTTCCCCTGTTTTCCTGTTTCTTCAAAATTATTGTCTCAATCTCTACATTTGGTGTTCAAAAGGGGTATAAGAACAATGACAGGAGGATTCATGATGAAAGAGTCCACTAATTCCACCAGGCTACATGAACATCCCCAAGTAGTGGCCATATTCACAAGGGAAAATTGGATGAACTTTTTTGAGAAATTCCGAGGGTTTGATGAGGAAGTTGCCTAGGAATTTGCCCTGTCTTTAGTCCCTCACTCAACAACACCCTTTCCATGGAGATAACCCCTGAATTTATCAGTAGGGTTACTACTCTTCCTCTTGGATTACCTTGGAGCAAAGATGAAAAGCCAATTGGACAGGGTGCCAAGAAAAACCTCTTCCAAAACAATGAACATCCTGTAGAAGATAAAAATGGCATTATAAGGGCTAGCATACCATACGCTTGGGATGAGGTTAGTTATCAAATCATCAAATACATTTCCTGTGAAGGGAGGTACAACATAGTATATGGCTACCATTTTAGAATCCTTCATGAGGTGAGATATGGCATGGACACTCCAACACCCCAGAAACGCAGCATCCCCTATTTCCTCCTGCAGTCCCTCATAGACTCCAGCATTAAGTTTAGGGTAGGGACTCTCGATTAGCTAGCTCACCATGGGTTAATCAAAATTTTAGTGGAATAAGCCCTCTATATATTGACATTCCCTATAACATGGGAATTCTTTAGGAACATGTAATCAGAAAATGAGATAAAGGCCCTCACCAATGATATCAGTCCTTTTGACAGTGAGGAGGAAAAGCAGAAAGGGGAAGAAGGGGAAGAAACTGATGACTCAACAAGATAAGAAAAGGAGGAGGAAGAAACTAAGATAGAAGAGGAGAAGGGGGAAGAAACAGAACAGGAAGAAACAGAGAAAACAAATATAGAAAAGGAGTCAAAAGGAGGAGAAAAAGAGGCAGCAAAGGCAAAACAAAGAGAAGGGTCCCATGAGACCCTAGAAATGGAGGCAACAACTACCCTCACAGCCCTGAGCACACTAATTAAGCTGAAAGAAAAGAGAAAAAGGCAGGCCTCCATGTATTTCAAGGCCAGGAAAAGCATAAGGATCAAAACAGGATAACCCTAGCCATCTTCAATGGTGCCCATTACAATTGAAAATTCACCCACTGTCAAAGGGGAAGAATCTCCCTCTAAAACCCCTATCACATATGAAAGAGGGACTCCTAGATCTTCTACCTAGAAGGAAAGAGTGCAGCTACAGGACCCAAAAATAGCCCTATAGGAGGCACAGACAGTTCTATAGGAGACAGTGTCAAAGATACAGGAGACCCAACAACTGGAGAAAAGAATAGAAAAGTAGCAAAAAGGGAAGGACGAAGCTACAGAGCCACAAGAACCTGATCCCCAACCCAGCCTTGCCTCCTATTACCATCTTCTTGAAGGAGGAATGATAATTCCACAAACATTTGCAATTCCACTATTCTTTGAACCAGAGAAGGAAAGAATAAGAACACATAGGTGGATGCAAATAACTAAATCCAAGTGAGTTGAGGATGTTGGTCATATGGAGAATAGACTTAGAGAAATGGCCAGAGAGTTAAGTGCTTTCAGACATAGAGAAGCAATTGCAAGAAACCAAATTCAAACTGAAAATGAATTGCTAAGGAGGTAGTTAAAGGAGAAAGAGACCCGGCTGGCATGCATGGCTAGCTTATCCATGGAGGCACTGCAATGTAGAACACCAGCGAAATCCTATGGATTATACCTCAAGGACCAATGGCTACAATTTCAGATCAAGAATTTGGCACAAAGAGGCACAAAGCTTTTTCAAGATTACAGATAGTTTATGGACCTATGTGATCAAAGAACAACAGAAGATAAGGCAAAGATGGCAGAATTTTACCTGTATAATATGACCCTCACAGACATGAATGTGTGGGACCCCAATGCTAGGCTAGGGGACCTACAACTAATGGCCATGGCTTCCTGGATGAACCATGAAGAGTTAAGGGCAACAAAAGTAAAAATGTTGATGATAAGGGAGCAGAATGAGCCATTAATGATCAGAGCTAAGCCATCAGATCCCATGGCTCCCATTATTACACACCAGTTTCTTGCCAATAATCCTCAAACTGCCCCTAGTTATATAAGTGAACAAGCACATGCCATTGCACATTTTGGGGACATGGAAAGGTTACTTGCGGATGACTGTGTGCATGCATGTATGAGGAGATGGAACACCTTACCACACGGTCTGAAGATCAGGGAATATCATTCCCAAATGAGAATGAAGGAGGCACTAAGGAGAGTGCCAATGTGCAAGCACTCAATGTAGAGGCTGCAAGTCAATTGGATTGGCCTCAAACTGAGTCCACCATTGCTATTAGGCAGGCTAGAGGGAAGGACAGAAGAAGAAGAGCAGAGGCAGTGGGAAGAGATATACAAAAAGGTAGGCTTCTATGACAAGGAAGAGGAAACAACATCAGAAGCTTGGGATGCTAGAGAGGCCACCAGGGCCATAAAATATGTGGAGATGGACTACGTTGCTTAGAGGATGAGCAACACCTTCAGTAGAGGGGTGATGATGAGCCCCATAAATGGGTAATTATATGGGATCATTTTTCCTCCTAACATAGTTAAATCAACCACTCTCTTAGCTTATTGAATGTTTTTTTATTATATTTATGCTTATGGAGTGAGTTGAGTTAGTTATGATGCCATGTGGTCTAATATGTGGTTAATGTAGATTTTTGTTGAATTTTGAAGACAAAGTCAAAGATTCAATGGACAATTGGCAGCAATAATTTGAATAGGACAAAGGAGAGGATTTATAGGAGGGAATCCCCCTCATTTATTACTCCCCACTTTGAATTCCCCTTCATGTAGCTCAGAGTACAAACATCCAAATCAATGCACTAGGAGGTAGCCGAGCAAGTGGAGGATAACTGATGTTTATCTTGAGTTTTGGGAGCCAAGCCTCCCTAATTTTAAGGAAGCTATTGGGAGCTTTAGTTGTATAATTAGAGAGGCCTAGGGACTCACTAGGGTTGGATTTTTGTTGTACTTTTGCTATTGTAAAACTCTACTCAACTTCGAGCTTACTTTTGTGGACAGTTTCATGTAATCCTATTACTATTTTGGTAATAAATATGAGATCCTTTTTGAGCTAGCAGAGTTACCTCAGAGGGCTGAAGCTCTTGGGTTAGGGCCCAATCCAAGTAGCCAAGCTCCTCTTTGTTTAAATTTATATGCTTTGTTTGAGTTTATGGATTAGTTGTTGTTAGATGAATTTCTTTCTTGGTTAAGAAAAGGTTGTTTTTTATGGTTTAGTAGTTTGCTTTCATTTGTGTCTTCTATAGTAGGTTACACAGTGATAGAAAGAAGATTCAAAAGGCTAGAAACAATGCCTTGGCCTCTTTTCCTCCCTTTGGGAATATGAATTGAGGCAAAGACCCTCTTGCTGTCCCAAAAACACAGATTTTTCTTCTCCATAGGATTTCTAGTGTTTGCAAGTGTGTTAGAAGGTTAATGCTTTGCTTTAGATCTCTTCCATCATGCTCATTTCTGTATTTGCAATAGTTCTTCTTCCATACTTTCATTTCTTGTAGCATTGCTCAACATTCACTTCCATGGATCATAGTTTGGACTAGCTTGATGCAAAATTCTGTTTTTAGATGTACTCACTTGCTTGCTTGCTTGATATTATTGGTAGACTGTCAGTTCTTTTCTAACAGATCTCTCCTCACAGTAGGTTAGCCTATCAGACATCACATTCTCTCTTTGATCCATGCCCTACAGGTCACCCAAAGTTCGCCTCAAGTCTGCCTCAGTTTTCTACATTTTTCCACATGACTTCTTCCTCTCTTTCAATCATCTTTCCCTGTCCTAGTGATTCTTGGTGGACCCTAGGTGCCCTAACACATCATCCCAAACTTCACCTACCTTTTATACCCACTCTCACACCCTCAAAACCTTCAAAACTTCTCTCGACATCCTCTTGTAGACCTCCTGTAGACCTCCTGTAGATCCCCTGTGTCGTCTTGTAGATTTTCTGGTAGGCTTTCTTTTGAAGGCTGATTATGGGAAAAGCCTCCAGAAGGCCACCCGAGACTTCGTAGGACCCATCCACACCATCCTACATCCCCACAAAGCCCAAAGTAACCCTTCAACACCACCTATTTGCTTCCACCTTCACACACAATAAAATACATGCCTGTCAATTTCACATAAAAATACATAAAAATCCAAAAAGATGTTTTTTGCTCATTTACTTCTAGAAATAGCATGAGTAGATGTTGTTTACTTCCTTGAGTAGGTAATGGCATTCATTTCATGGTTTTCATAGTGCTTTTTGCAAAAGTAGGATTAGTTGGTTAAGTAGGGTTTGCTAGGTTTACTTTATATTTCACTTTTTTTCCTTTCTACAATTAGAGTAGCCTCTGTAGAGTAAGATTTCCTTTCTTTCATCACATATAGAGCTTCTTCTATAATCCATAGAATTTGGCTTGAGCTCCTGGTGATCTTGTGCCAGCTGACCAAGTGACAACCTGCACTGAGAACTGGTACTTGTGCATATAGCACCATCGCTTCCAAGTTTGTTACGAACTACTGGGTTGATAAGAGTAAACTAGGTAGCCTAGGAGTTATAGCATTATTGCTGCAATACTGGCGCTCACCAATTTGTGTAATGTAAAGGAGGTTTCCCTCTTGAAGAGGCTGAATTCTAAGGCGTTGATCTATCTATTCTACCTTTTTGTGAGCTCGTTTCATAACATTTGGTATCAAAGTTTTGGATTCTAGGGTTTCCTTGCTCCAAATAGGTCGTCATGGAATTTTTGCGAAAAAAAATTTCTATGACCTTTCAGAAGCTAAAAAAGAAAACCCATTTGAGCCGAAATCATTATGAAATTCGAACCTGAATTTCAAAGCTTGTCTCGCTATATTTTTGTAGATATCATCTGAGGAAGTTAGGGTTTTTACAGACTCCTGAATTACATTCCAAATAGGTGACCTGGGGAAAATCATATTAAATTTTGTTTTGAGCATCATAATGAAATTTTGTAAGAATTTTCGGAAAGAGGATGGCCTGTAGTTTTATATATATATCAGTTTCAAGTACTAAGGTAGAAACAGTGACACGTGGAACTTCGTACACGTTTTCCCTACTGAACTAGTCTATAATCAAGTCACCGGGGGAGATTTGGCATAACTCTTCCTTGGAGAATCTAATCTTGATCAAACTTGTAGGGTTGGAAAGAGCACTCAAAGGGCTACTGCTAGACATGATTTCAGATTTTATAGATCTGCAGTTACAGAGATACAATAGATTCAATATCAAGCTCTTACAAAGTGAAAGAAAATGGTGTGTACTGTTTTTTAAATTTTGCATAGGATTGGTTTGAAAAATCAGTTTGAAGGAATTCAAAGGGAATAGTGAAGAATTATTAGCATTAGTTGATGCCCCGAAGAAAGAAAATGGAAACACCTAGTAAGCACCCTAAAATCTCTAGCATGACTCGTGAAGAAGAGCAAGAAATGCAACATGATATATCAAAATTACAAGACCAAGTACAACAAATTTCACTCTCACAAAAGGTAACTAAAGCCAAGATGAATGGCATGGAAGCTAACATGAATCGTGTGCAAGTTAAAATGGATGAATTGGAAGCTAAGATGGATGACATGGAAGCTAAGATGAATGCCATGGACACTAAGATGAATGGCATGGACACTAAGATGGAAGAATTGAAGATAAAATTTGAATAAGTTGCTACAATAAATGGTTAATAATGGTGAAAGGGTAGTAAAGCAAACTCATGATGAGAAGAAAAGAAATTTTAATCATGATTTCATAGACACTAATGTTGGATTGAAGACCCACCATGTTCCAAAAATCGATATGAGGAAGTTTGATGGCAAGGATCCCGGAACAAGGATACTACTAATGGAGCAATTTTTCGATCTCCACAATGTGCAAAAAACGCAAAAGGTATGTATTGCAACTTTATATTTGGAACCAAATCAATTTGTATGGTATCGATGGCTTTGCTCTCATAAACAAATTTCCACCTGGGCAATTTTTACGGAATAAATGATAGCACATTATGAGGATACAAAAAGCGGCACCGTTTTTAGCCAATTGATAAATCTCAAACAAAAGGGTTCAATGATGGAGCACATTGAGGACTTCCAAAAATTGAACATAAGGGTAAAAGATATTCCATAGGAGCATAAGAATGATGTGTTCATAGGGACTTTAAAAGATAATATCGGACATGAGGTTCGCATTTGGGAACCTGATTTATTGGAGAAGGCATTCAGGTTGGCAAGAAAAACGGAAGTGTTGTTGCCCCTAGCCTTCCACAACCTACAAGTTTGACACCACAACAATTGGAAGAAAAAAGAGAAAATGGTCTTTGTTATAGTTGTGATAGAAAATACACTAAAGGTCATAACTGTGCTGAGAATAAATTATTCTACATAGATTTTGAAGAGGAGGAAGAAAAGGAACAAGAAATGTCAAAAGAAGAGGATATACTCTAGGAAAAACCTAGATAAATAAGAAATGAATCTGGCCATATCTTTTAATGCATTGGCCGGAATTACCACTCCTCAAACTATCAAGATAGAAGGACATATCAAGAAGAAAAAGGTAATAGTGTTGATTGATTCAGGAAGTACCCATAATTTTATTCATTGTAAGATAGCCAAGGAATTGAATTGCTTCCTATATCTAGCACCAAAGTGTCAAGTGATGGTTGCAAGTGGAGGAACTATAAATTGCTCTAGAAGGTGCCATAATATAAAGCTATCCATGGGAGAATATGTATTGAATAGCTTAATGATTTCCATTCCAATGGGTGGTGCTGATTTTGTACTAGGAGTCTAATGGCTACAATCCTTGGGTACAATAGATTTTAATTTTCAAGAACTTTTCATGAAATTTTGTGTGGAAGGAAATGAAGTTGAATTAAGGAGTATTTCAGGGAAACCAGGAAAGATAATAATCTCTAGCGGTATGAAAAAGCCTCTAAAGAAGGAACAACGAGGCATAATTGGATAATTATGTTCCCTAGAGGTTCCCATATCGAAATCATCTATTTCTCCAGATATCCAAAAAGTCTTGGACACTCATTCCAAGTTATTCGAAACTCCCAAAGGCCTCCCACCTATTTGTGATCATGATCATGCTATTCATTTGATTCCAGGAAGTGTTCCTCTAAACATCAAGTCGTACAAATATCCCTATGCCCAAAAGAGTGAAATTGAACATATGGTTGAAGAAATGCTAGAGGCTGGTATAATTCAACCTAGTCAAAGTTCTTTCTCTGCTCTAGTAGTATTGGTGCACAAGAATAATGGATCATGGTGGATGTGTCTGGATTATAGGGAGCTCAGCAAGCTCACTATTAAATATAAATTTTCCATTCCTATCATTGATGAATTATTGGATGAATTGCATGGATCAATTTACTTCACCAAGTTGGACCTTCGTTCAGGATATCATCAAATAAAAATGAAGACCGAAGACATTTTGAAAACAACATTTGGAACTCATGAGGGTCATTATGAATTTTTGGTTATGCCTTTTGGCCTTACTAATGCACCTTCTACATTTTAGGGTTTGATGAATTCCATTTTCAAACCTTCCTTAGAAAATTTGTGTTAGTATTTTTTGATGATATACTAATCTACAACAAGTTTTGGAAGGATCATGTTCGACATGTTGATAGTGTGCTCAAACTATTGGAGGAGAAACAATTATATGAAAAAAGATCCAAATGTTTCTTTGGAGTACAAGAGGTGGAATATCTGTGTCATATTGTGTCTCATGAAGGTGTTAAGGTAGACCGTGGCAAAATTAAAGCCATTAAGGAATGGAAACTCCCCACATCCATAAAGCATCTGGGAGGATTTCTCGGGTTGACAGGGTATTATCGCAAGTTCGTTAAGAATTATGGGAGAATAGTAGCACCTCTAACAACATTATTGAAGAAAGATGCATTTTCATGGACTACAAAATGAACAAAGGCCTTCAAACATCTTCAAGAGGCAATGTGCCAAGCACCAGTCTTAGCTACACTGAACTTCACAAAAACCTTTACTGTGGAATGTTATGCTTCAAGAAATGGAGTTGGTGTTGTTTTAATGAAGGATGAAAGACCCATTTCTTTCAAAAGTAGTCCAATCAAAGGAAAGTATTTACAAAAAGTTATTTATGAGAAGGAAATGTTGGCAATACTACACGCACTTAAGAAAAGGCAACTGTACCTAATGGGAAGACAGTTTAAGGTGAAAATGGATCATGATAGTCTTAAATAATTTTTAGAACAAATATTATCTTTTAAAGAGAAACAAAAATGGGTCACAAAGATGTTGGGTTATGAGTTTGAAATCATCTACAAAAAAGGGAAGCAAAATGTTGTGGCAGATTCACTTTCAAGAAAGGATGAAGATGTGGAAGCATTGATGTGCGCCATTTCTATTATCCAACTAGATTGGATAAATGAAACAAGGGATCAATGAAAGAATGAAGAAGAAGTGTGGGAACTCATTCAAAAGATACAACAAGATCCCAATACATATGATACATTTAGCTGGAGAAATGATTCGTTATGGTACAAAGATCGCTTATACCTATGTAATAATTCCCAACTCAAACAAAAGATTCTTATGGAATTGCACACTTCTCCCTTAGGAGGCCACTCAGGATTTTAAAAAGCTTACCACAGGGTTAAGAAGGAATTTTTTGGGATGGCCTTAAATCGGGTATTCAAAAGTTTGTGGTGGAATGTTTGGTTTGCCAACAAAATAAAGTTGAAACGATTAAGACCCCAGGTCTATTACAACCTTTATCCATTCCAAGCCAATGTTGGGAGGAGGTTTCAATGGATTTTACCACAAGCTTACCCAAGTTTGAAGGAAAGAGTGTCATCATGGTGGTAGTTGATAGACTTACCAAGTATGCACACTTTTGTGCATTATCGCATCCATTTATAGCCAATACAATTTCTACTAAATTTATGGAAATGATTCAAAATCTACATGGAAACCCAAAGATTATTGTAAGAGACAAAGATCCCATTTTCACTGGAAATTTTTGGACAAAATTATTTTCTTGTCTCGGTACTCAGTTAGCTCATAACTCATCTTATCATCCTCAATCTGATGGGAAAACTAAGATAGTAAACAAATGTTTGGAAGGATATCCTCATTGCTTTGTATCTGATAAACAGACACAATGGGTCAAATGGTTTCCTCTAGCTGAATGGTGGTCTAACACTTCCTTCCATACTGTAGCAAAAATGACCCCATTTATGGAACTTCATGGATATCATCCACCATCCATCACATAATATTTAAGAGAAAATTCTAAGTTTCAAGCAGTGGAACATCACATCGAGCATCAACAACAAGTTCTCCAACTCTTAAAGGATAAACTCACGTTGGCGTAGAATAGAATGAAACAACAGGCAGATCAAGATCGCAACGAAAGAAGTTTTGATGTAGGTGACTAGGCATTCCTATGGCTACAACGATATAAACAAATTTCCCTCAAGCAAGCCAAGAAGGATAATAAATTATCACCAAAGTATTATGGTCCATACAAGGTGTTGCAAAAGATTGGTACTATGGCATAAAAATTGGAGCTTCCTGCAACTTCTAGAGTGCACCTAGTTTTCCATGTTTCATGTTTAAAGAAGGTTATAGGTGACAAGCTCCCAGTTCAATCAATATTGCTAGAACTTGACGAGGAAGGAAAAATCATATTGGAACCAGAAGCAGTCACAGAAACAAGAAATTGACAGCTACGAAATCGAACAATTTCAGAGTATCTCATCAAGTGGAAGAACTTATCCGCTGAACATTCCATATGGGAGGATGTGAATTTTATACAGAAGCATCCAGAACTACTCAAGCGTTGAGGACAACGCTTTTCGGAAGGAGAGGGGCATGTTAGGTCCCTATAAGACTAGTGATTCCCCCATTACTATTTTCATTGTAACCCTTATTGTTGTTATTGTGCCCCTATTGTCCCCATATTGTTATTAGTGTGCCCCATAAAAACCCACTATTGTTATTGTTGTGCCCTTATGTTATTACTGTTATGTCAACTTGATTATATTATGACCTCTTAGACTCCTATATATAGAGGGGAGGTTTAGTCATTTGTATCATCCAAGAATTGTTCATTTGTGTAATGTGAAGGAGGTTTCCCCCTTGAAGAGGCTGAATTCTAAGGTGTTGCTCTATCTTTTCTATCTTTTTGTGAGTTGGTTTATAATAACATGAATTCTTTCCAAGGGCCGCTATCTCTATTTATATGGTTCTTTCATGCGTCAATATATTCTTGAAAATCAACATCAACTTCATTCAAATCCTTTAAATAGTCAAAGCCTAAGACTTGTACTTGAATCTCTTGCATAATCAAACTTCTACTGCTTAAATCATCAACAACCTTATTCTTCTGTCCACTGATGTGCTTTAAAATAAAGGTAAAACTTTCTAGGAACTCAATCAACTTTTCATGCTTATGATTCAACTTAGGTTTCTACATTATATACCATAATGCAAAATTGTCTGAGAACATTACAAACTCCTTAGGCATTAAATAATGCCTCTAATTCTTGAAAACTTGAACTAGATTGTAGAAATTTTTGTTAGAAGAAGAGTAGTTATGTTTTGATTCATATAGCTTCTCAATGAAATATGCAACAGGTTTTTCCACTTCCCTCAGTATAGTTCCAATGGTTATCTCACTAGCATCGCACCTTACCTCGAAATGATGATTGAAGTCGAGAAACTTCAACACTCGCTTCTCAGTGATCTTATTTTTTAATAGCTATATTTTTTTTCTTCCACCGTTGTTGTCCAACAAAATGGCTTCCTATCTTCTTAATCATATCTAGGATGGGTGCAAAAATTCAACTAAAATTGTTATTAAATTTCAAGTAGAAACTAGCTAACCCATGAAAGCTCCTAACTTCGAAAATATTCTTGGGTGAACACCACTTTACAATTGGCTCTATTTTCTTTGGACACATTTTCAATCCATCTTTGGAAATAGCAAAGCTAAGTATACTAACTCAGACTTCATAAAAGAAAATATATTCATGTTAATTAGCAACATTTCTTGCTGCAATCTTTCTAAAACATATCTCAATTGACTAAGATGTTCTTCTTTCGTTTGGATGAAAATTAGGAAATCATCCAAGTAAACAATAACAAACATAGTAAAGAATTCATTCAATACTTTTCTCATTAAACTCTTGAAGTTACTTAGTGCATTTGTTAGCCTAGATGGCATGACCAGCCAGTCATACAACCCATCATTGTTCTTAAAACTTGTTTTCCACTAGTCCATTTCTCTAATATGGATTTGATGGTAACCACTTTTTAGGTCAATATTTTAAAAGTAAGCTTCTCCACTCAAAAGATACATCGTATAATCCATCTACGACAATGAAAATTTGTATCTGATAGTGATCTTGTTGATTAGTCAAGAATCTGTACACATCCTCCACTATCCACCTTTCTTTGGACTTGGTATTATAGGCACAACACATGGACTCAAACTCTCTCTTACCAACTGTTTGTCTAACACTCCTTGAATCTATTTCCTTATTTCCTCATTTTCCTTGGGTTCCATCAGCTAAGCAACTTTATTTAGAAGACTTTCTCTTGGTATGATATCAACTTGATGGTTGATAGTCCTTTTAAGTGGAAACTCAATTTGAAATTCATATACTACAATGTATTTAAAATCATGCAAAATTTCTTGAACTTCAATAGGTAAATCTGCAATTTTAATGTGCATAAGTATTACCTTTGGTTTGCATACTACTGCATAATTGACCTAGTCTTTCTCCATTGGTTGTAGAAATTCTTTGCGATTTAACAACAATACTTTTGAGCTGCTTGTTTTAGTTGTACTCTCTTCTTCCAATGACAAAAGAATATGGTGGATGTCATCCTTTTCAAACTTATAGGTTTTATTCTCTCCATCATTCACCACCTTCCTGTCAAATTTCCGTGGTCAACCTAAAAGGATATGGCAGACATACATTGGCATGGTATCGCAATTTTTGTTTCCTTATTTTTTCCTATCTGAAACTCTACTTTGCTTTGTTCACTAATCCACAATTAGAAACCTTTTTGTAAACATGATACCTTGTATGGTGTTAGGTTTTTAATCATTTTCAATCTTAGTTTTTCCACCATTTATATGGAAACTATATAATTAGTACTTCCATTGTCAATCACTACATTCTAGCACTTCCCTTTCGCTTCGCAAATAGTCTCAAACATGGATTTTCTTTGGGCTGGTTAAGAAATATATTTTCTTGGCTTCAACAAGACTTTGTTCAACATCAAGGCTTCTCTAGTCTCTAGCACATTCTATGCCACATGTTCTTGAGCTTATGTTGCTTCTAGTTGAGCTATATATGCATCTGTCATGTGTTCTCATTCTCAAGAAACTGAAAATATCGTTGACCCAGTTTGCTACATTTGCAACATTGGTAGACAAACTCTCTTCCCCTTCCCATACCTCTACCTCTTTGGTAAGGTATTATTCCTCTGAATTCACTTCCCCTTTACAACTATACTTGATAATTTGAGCTTCCAACACCATTCTTTTGAGGTGGAAACTTTGCTTTTCCATATGACTATACTTTTCCCTTAGCATTACCACGACCTCTTCTTGAATTCTATGTTCATATTATCTTCTCTTCTACCTTCGGGGCATGTAGATATTCCTTTTCCATTGTATTTGGCATCATCTTTCCAAGAATTCATCAAGCCTATTTATCATTTTCTCTCATTTTTTATTTAGTAATTACCCCCCTCCTCTTCTCTTTTAGGTAAGTATGGCTTAAGGCCTTATTCCTAATCATTCTTTCATCTCATCTATCTTGTTTTATTTGTTGTTTTTGAAACTTCCTTACCTATCAAGATCTTTATGCCTCTATCATTTTCTCCCTATATCCTTACTAACCCCTCATTTTTTACATAAATAAGATTGACCTTGTGTTATTTTTCATTCTCTTGAAAGTATTCTCCCTTGCTCATTTGTTCTACTAACTCACTACTATGGCTCTTTATGGTTCAAGCAATAGGGTTTGATTTCTTTGACGTAAACATGTATCCACCCAAGCTCAACAAGAAACAAAATCCTCTATAGAGACCCACTAGGCTCTGATAGAAGTTTAATTTGAAATAAAGGTAATGGACGCTGAGGTGAGGATGGGAAGTAGATACATTGTAGAGTAGGTTGAAAGGTGATTAGGAAATGTATTATTGATAGAAGACATATTAAGGACTTATTACTTCTTTATTTGTAGCAAACTCATTGTTACCTAGGACTCCACTTCTCCTACTCTTTTTGAAATATCATAAATGACATCAAGGATTCCCATGGAAAATGTCTCCATGGTATAGTTGAAGAATATTAAATGTAAAATAGAAGATATATCTATGTGTACATATTATGTATACAAAAAAAGTGTTTTCACACATTTATGAAAAAAGTGAGAATCCAATCATATATACTATTAACTCCTAAGATTTTATGTCTTTTAATACTACATTTCACATAAAGTTAATTGGAGTACGTATAAGGATCGTTGGAATATATTGTAATTCATTCTATATTGCTTGTTACTCACAAACATCCTCATAAAACGTGCATGAAATGAAGTTCTTGTAAACTAGCACTCCAAAAATAAAAAATAAAAGTCTCTTATTTTGTTAAACCATTTGGCTGGAATCTAGAACAACAACTCATTGCAATAAAAAACAATTCAATATGACAATCAATCTAACAATCATTGTGACAATGTTATATTACATGGCAATTTATTCAACGTTACATTATTACATTACAAAATTGAGGCTTAATATTAGATTTATAATTTTAAAGGTTTAATATTGGGTTTATAATTTATAATATTACGGTTTATAATATTATTATTTACAAGATTAATCTTAGGGTTTATAATATTAAGGTTTATAATTATACTATTTATAATATTAATCCTAGGGTTTATAATACTAATATTAGGTTTGATATATCATTCTTAGGGTTTATAATATTAATTCCTAAGAGATTGATATAAAACCTAAATGTTAGGGTTTTATAATATTAGTGTTTTATATTAGGTTTTAATACTATGACTTTGGAATGGTACAAAAAGCTATCTAGTGTAACATTGAGAAAAACATTGTCTCAATACGACAATCAACATGGCAATCATCGTTGCAATGTTGCATTACATTGAAATTTATTTGACATCACATTGTCACATTACAAAGTTTTGGTTAAATATTAGGCTTATAATATTATGGATTTTTAATATTGGGTTTATAATATTAATTACTTGGGTTTATAATAATGATCTTAACATTTAATATTATTTCCTTGGGTTTATAATATCAATAATCATTCTCTTCAATGGAACAATCATACCAATAATATACCAAAGACAATGGCAGAAGCATACTAGTGTGTCTTGAATGCATAAGAGAAGAGGAGGGGGATAGTTACTAAATAACAAATGAGAGAAAAGCTTAACTCTACCTGATCTATTCTTGGAAGGATGATGCCAAAGAATGGACATCTGAACCTATCAAACTTGTGTTAAAATATAGAAGGATATCTAAATGTAGGCTTCTATGACTTTAAGTATTTAGATATATGTCTTCTATATCCATCACATAAATCTATTAATTTTCAACACATTTCAAACCAAGATATCTAATCACATTGATGACAAAACACATTAGTTGGTTTGAAACACGTTGGAAATTGTGATGAATCTAGAAAGGATATGTCTAAACATAGAAAGATTTTATTCCATGCAAAAAAATAATGATAATGAAAACCTACACGAAATCAATTTGTTCTATAAATCACTTTTTGTTGTTGAGAGAAGCTGATACAACTATTTATCATGCTGAGGCATGAAAAGACGAAAATTAGTCATAGGTTACAGACATTATTTCTAAGGGAGTAAGTCCCTATCATCACATCAAGGTGAATTTGTTTCTAAATATTACTATAATTTTTTTCTCATATATTTTAGAGTATGAATATAGCTTAAATGTTTAAAAACATTAAAAATAGATTGATAGCTATAATAATTTGACATAACTCAAATTATAATCTTACATCTAATATAAATATTTTTTTATTTATAAATATTAAAAAAAAATTGTAAATAATGTAAACTTATTGGTATATTTAAATTAGAGTGACAATTATGGGCGTCGGGTCATGTATGGGTGTGGGTGGTGGGAGATATTATGTGAAATATAAGGTGATGGTGGAGAATATGTTATGTAAAAAGTATATTATGTTTTTCATAATATCATCCCCTACCTCAACCCTATTTTCTGTCACCCCCACTCTTATGTTTTGGATAATATCTACCCCCACTAGGAACCTAAATGTAACAATAGTTGTGGGGCGGGGCAGGGGGGGTTATTATGCAAAATAAGATTTAGTGTACGTCTGTGTGTGTGTGTGTGTTGGGAGATAGCTTGGAAATAACACTTAATTTAGAAAATAGGTAAGATTGATTTGTTGACTGGATTGGACAGTTCATATATTTTCTCAACAACAATCCCTCATTTTAGAAATGGTTGGATCTCATTAATACAATAAATAGATGATGTAGTTGTGTGATTAAAAATAATTGAAATATATTTGTTTGTTCATGTGCACATCTCTTTGTTCTTCTTTTTGGTATCAAATCTTAGGAAAATGTAAGAGGAACACATTCAATCTGAGGCTGAGAAATAAAAGTCAATGGCTTTAGGGCTATGGCAAAGAAGGGGAACTATTTAAGGAACATTTGCGCTATGGTGATCAATCTTGTACCCTTTTCTCATTCGTAGCTCCTAGAAATCGAATGTTTCACCTGAACTTTCGTGAAGCTCCTAGAGATCTTTTTATTGCCACACAAACATCAGTGGTTTGCCTAAAATTGATTTTTGACTGGATCTGTCACAATAATTGTTGATCTTTGGTTGAGCAACACTTTTGTCTTCTCGCTCTACTGTTTGTTGAGTAGAAATTCCCTGAGATCACTAATTCTGATAACTTCGCCTCAGTACAACTTGCCAAGACCACACTCTCATATGCTAAATACGTCGTTAGAGATGGTCTTTCCTACATGAACATGTTGGAAATATTTCCAGAGAGGTCAAAGTGAAGAATGATCGCAAGGAAAGGTGGGGTCTTCCTTTGGATTTCATAGAATATCAAGGTGGGCATCGTGACACTAGCAACAAAGGCGTAGTATATTTTGTTTATAAGTTAGATATTTATAAATGTTATTTGTTGAAGGTCACTGGTTGTAGCAACAAGAACTATCAAGTCCATATTGACCAACATCCAAGAGAGGAATCTGCACAAAGTGGTTGAAGGCCTTATATTACTACCACCAAAAAGTAAAGAAAGCCACGAGATCCATCATAAGATTTGTAAGCAGTGCACGAGGTAATAATAATTATAAAGTAATTTCTAATTTTAATGATGGGGCAAATAGTTGTTGAAAAAATTAATGGGTCAAACTTCTATACATGGAAGGTGAAAGTCCAAATGGATTTGGTGCATAAAATCCTATGGAGCTTAAGGATCAGAACCAACAGCCCAGGATCTAAAATAATTAGTTGAATGGAAGAAAAGGGAAGAGAGAGCTAAGTGTATTATAGGACTATCTTTGTCAGATTCACAACTTCACTTTATAGATTTAGGAAAGACCTCTTCACAAATATGGGAACGCTTAAGTAACATATTTAGAGAAAAGGTCATCAATGCAAAGTTCTCTTTGAAATTGCAGTTATTCGAATTAAGAATGCATAATGGGGTATCATTGTCTACACACATAAATGATCTAAAATCCATGGGAGCTTCACTACAGGAGGAATACCATAGCACGTGGGTTCATATTGGGGGATATATAATGAGGGGAAATTGACATAACATATCGGGGGATATATAGGGGGTAAAGGGTTTTTATATTGAAAGGTATAAAAAATGGAGCTCAAAGTTAATTAAAAAATATAAAGGGGTATAAAAAATGTTAATGAAGAAATGGATACCTACAATATCTGGTGAAAGTAGGGGTTTTTTAAATCGGGGAGGTGTATTGGGTTTATATTGGTAGGGGGTTAAATAATATGATTTTTAGAGGTATTTTCCAATATGTACTCAAATTAAGGATATTGTTTAATATTCCATGATTGCATGTGATATATTAGAGGTTCATTGAGTGAAGCCCCTATGCTAAAATTACTCATAAGGCAACTAGAGGAAATTGAGGTAAAAATAGAAGAAGAAGATGATAAGGCTATTTTGTTAAATAACTTATCTTCAAAGTATGATAATGCTTTTTTTACCTTAGGTAAATTTTCCTCTCGATCATTAGATTAAATGATTGCAACACTCTTAGCTGAAGAAAAGAGGATGAAATCAAGTAAAACAAAGGACAACTCACGTGATAAGATGACACTACTCTCTAAGGACAGAGTCAATAAAAACATGAACTCGGTTGAATTTTTTTACTATAAAAAACATGGAAAAACAACCTTCAATTGTAAAACTCGTGCCATAGATCTTTTAAATGGAAAATTAAAGGAATCGACTAACATAGCTACTATTGAAGACTTGCAAGAAGCCAACCTTCAATACTTCTCAGATTGTGATAGTGATAATGAATTTAATACATAACCTCTCATGCTTTTCTAAAGCAACTATTAGTTATAATATTTATCAATGTGTGTATGTGTGTGTGAAGAAAGATTAGTTGCATAATTGACTATTGGATAAGATTTGTATTTAGATAGGTTACCTATATAATTGGAAGTGTGTATTTTGGTGCATACAACTAGGATGGAAACTTGTCCATAGAGATATTCAATATCTCAGCTACTCTTTGGGGTAGTTAAGAAATGTCAATTCTACAAAGTTTCTTAATGATGGTTAGAGGCGGGTATGCTTCAAATGAAGATCAAGTGGTAGCTCGTGTGGTGGTGAAAAAGAGAAGTGTCTGCAAGATCCCAGAATGAACATAATTGCAGATGAAGACCCTATTAGACTTCATATAATTTATATGTAATTTGTGACTTATGTAATCACGTACGTTAAGGGGGGAACTTGGAAATAACGCTTACTTTGTCAAATAGGTAAGATTGGTTTGTTGAGTGGATTTGACAATTGAAATATTTTCTCAACAACAATCCCTCATTTTAGAAATGGTTGGATCTCATTAATACAATAAATACATTGATGTAATTGTGTGATTTAGAATAATTAAATATATTTGTTTGTGTGTGCGCACAACTCTTTGATCCTTTTTTTGATAGTATCCAAAACATATTATTTTTACATAAAATATCTTGCTTAATATCTTCCTCATATATTATTTTTTGCATAAAACATCGAGCATAATGTCTTCCCCAAAAACCATCTAAGAGTGAGGGTGGAGTTAGGACGAGATATTACTCAAAAACAACCCCACCCCACTTCAAGGTGAGGTTGGGGTGAGAGAGAGGTATTATGAAAAATATATTATGATTTTGTGAGATATACTAAAAAAAGACTAAAAGTGTATGCAAAATATTATGAAAAATATATTATGTCTTGGAAGAAAAATACTACTCAAACATAGACATAATCACTGAAAATAAAAATGAAAATAAAGAAAAAAGTTATACCAACAACACCCAACCCTTTATATAAAAATAAAAGTAAAAAAATTACACTTATTTAAAAAAAATTAAATCAAAATAATAAAAACTAATATATAAACATTATAAATATGAGTGCATAATATAAAACACTATAAAATATTGTATATAATATATTGTTATTTATCTTTAATATTTACTGTAATAATATTATTATATTTTATTATTTTTCTTATAATTATTATAACATTCTTAAATCATTTGATAAAAGATATGAAAATCCAAAATTGATAAACGTTTAAAGTCTAAAAATTATATTTTTTTTACCAATAAAATCTAAAATACGAAGAGCAAAACAACCATTCCATGGTACAATATGAATCATTAAAGATACTTTATAGTTGTTAAAGTGACAATCAAGTTGTGTTTTTTTATAAATTATTTTCCTCCTGTTCCTAGAGTTTGTGTGGCAGCATAATAATGGCACGGCCTCAAGTTTTTCTTTTTAATAGGGACTTTTCTCCGTTTGAATGGTTGCGAGGCCCCTTCCAAGAAAGGGTATTCAGAATAAGATGCCCACTAAAACTAGTGTAATAAAGTTAGGAAGATAGTTGTCATTTTCTATCTTTCAATTTGAAGATTTCAAAAGAAATCAACCTACCATCACATGGAAATATCACGTCAAATTTAATTAAAGTATTCATTTTGGTGCAATATACACTTTCAAATCAATAATTTTTTATCAAATATGAAATTGGTAACTTTTTTTACAATTATGTATAATTAAAAGTATGTGTTTTTATTATATATATTAAACATATTATTTAAATCTGAAAAAAATATAGAATAGGGTAAACAATAGATTTTCATATATTAAAATAATAAAAAAATTTATCCCACGAAAACAAAAATATTTCATAAATTAATTTAATATTTAATGGAGTCATAATTATAAAATTAAATAATTATTGCGCTGAGAGGTGGATTTTACAATTCAATATGAAAGCAATGTGTGATTCAGTGAGTACTCAATGTACAAACACATTACTTAATATTTGATTAAATTTAATTGAAAACATTAAAAATTATTAATAATCTTAGTGCTATTGTGCTAGCTCTATTCATTTTTAAGATTACAATCTAATATGAAAGGGATCTAAGAAAAATATTTCGCTTTCACTCTAGACCCGTAAATAAAATATTTCCATATCCGATAAAATAATTAAAATCTAAATAAATGATTAAATCTTATATTTACCTTATAAATATTTCCTTAAATAAAAAATTTAATATTCATGTTTACTATTTTATATATATATATATATATAATATATATATATATATATAGAATTATTTTTTTTCTAATGAGAAGAATAGAAAAAATTAATAATAAAATTGATATGAGATATTCAAAAAATAATATTAAATAATAAAGATATTCAAAGTATGTTTATAAATAAAATATTTTATTATGGAAAATTAAATAATATTCATATATAGAATCTATAACCGGAAAAGTATATTAATTTTTATTTCTGCAATTTAATTTTAATATAGATTTTTAATTTATATTTAAGCTTTTTTTATTTGTTTATTAATTTTATCATAAAAATAGGTTAAAATGTTTTTAGTAATCTTTAATTTATATATTCACATAAACTAAATCATTTGGTAATTTTATAATTGAAAATTTTATAAATATAAAAATTATAAATATATTGTGTCAATAAATAAATATATAATAATAATTCAACTTTAAAGTAATATCAAATTGGTAATTTGATTTTTTTATAAAAAATCCATACATATTCTACTTTCTTTCTATTTCTTTGAAAAAACAAATACAATTATATTAAGGAAAAATAATAAACAATTTTTATTCTAACACAAAAATAAAAATATTCAAAATCTTCTTTACCATTTTCAAGTTATTTGACATACACGTACTATTTACTTGACTCGTGCACATCTCTCACTAGATTTAGATGTTTTCCCTAAGGAGTGCTCCCAAGTGACTTGTCCTATCAAAACCATTCACTTTTGTTCTCTTGAGTGAATCTTGCTAGGGTCCCTAAGCCCTTCCATACTTTCCAAATTCGTATGATTTTTCTCATTCTAGAGCACTAAATCTTCCTTTAATCTTCCCTTATCGTACCTTCTCTCTCTTATCTCATAATCGCTTTTTTTTTTCATCTATCTTATTTAATCATTTATTTATTTTTGGAGCACGTTTTTTTTTCCTTGGTTCTCTACATCCCTTCGATCATAACTTTCCTCAATCTTATTGCTTCTTTTCATCCCAACCATCTTCTCTGATATCTGTTCTTCTCTTTCATTTCTATAAATAATATCCCATATTCTATATACATTATCTTCCCCTCATCAATATTATATATTGTCTGTTTTTTTACTATCTTGTTATTCTTATTTCTCTGTATCTTCCAAATCAAGTCATAATTCTCACCTCCCTTGTTTATTTTTTATTCACTTTCTAGCATTTTCAACGATGACTTTTTTTTTTTTATATTATTCATCTACTCATTGATGTTATCTCACCAATCTTCAATGTTATCTCACCCATACTCGGAAGAAATCACAAAATTTCGTTTACAATAATATAAACGCCAAGAACCTGGCAATCTCAACAAAGAGAATGGGTTAAAAAAAAAAAAATCAAACTTATTTAAGATCATGGTTAAAATTATGAAAAATCAATAGAATAAAACACTATACTTATACTCCAGTCAAATTCAGCAATAAAAGGCCCATGATTTTCCTTAAGTAACACTTGGTGGATCTTAGTGGATCTTTTGAGTTAAATTATTCATCACCATACTTCGTGAAATTCTTCACTTATCATAGTGGTGAAACAAATCCATATTTTTTTCCGTGTCTCACTCATTGGAATAAGCTGGAAAAATATTTTTTTTCGATGTCTCACTCATTGGAATAAGATGGAAAAATAATTTATAAGATATTATAGAGCACAAAATATTCTATTGAATTTTCGCATTTAATTAGAAAAGGAGTTGTTTTTAGTGTGATTTTTTGGAAGTTTTTCTAGTGGATTTTTTTAGTCTAATTTTTCTAAAATCTGGGATGAATATATTGAAATCACAAGCTTGATAGGTAATCTTGTTGGAGATAGCAGAGAACGCTAAACCTAGAAAGTTGTTATAGTGATGATAGGATTGAGACTCTAACTTTAGATCTCAAATCTTAATATTCAGGGAGTGGTTCAAACCACATCATTGTGTGAAAGCCTATATTTACTAGGCTGTTCTCCACATAGAAACATAGCGTGTATTGCATGAGTGTGTGTACGCTCTCCAGGTATCTCACCTGGAGAGCCATTTAATTAATACATTTTTCAGTTTTTATCATGGTATCGGAGCTACAAAAAGGAGACACTTGTACGCTGAGTTGAGAAATGCAACATCGTCATTGTGGAGTTGAAGAGCATTCACGTCGTCATTATAGGAAGGCGAAAAGAGTAGCTGCGATGATTCTCTTCCAAGTTGATTCCCCTTTCATTTTCTCCCTCGTCGTAGGAATCCCGTGTACATCTACGACTAGTCGCGGATCTGAGGACAACAGCTGCAACGATCGTGCTGGTTGTGTTTTTTCTTCTTTTAAATGAATGCGTGTATCACAAAGCTGCATGGAAAACTTCCATTGCAGCGTGAGAGGACTGTGTTGTGATGTGGAGGTCGAGCCAGAGGCACACCTGTGTTAGTTTTAATCCACGAGATCGCAACACCAGAGATCAGAGAAATGGTGTCACTTTGAGTCTGTCATGGTGACCTGCATATTAGAATCCCCTAAGATGCTTGGTCTAAAGCAGCGGCTCCCTTGAAAGTGGATTTCCTTTGTAAAGTCTCATTTTCCATGCGTTGTGGTCTTTGCCTTACAGTCGAAGCAATCTCACTAACAAGATGATTTAAAAATATGTATTTTTTTCGTTGTTGAAGAGATCTAAAAAATAAATTGGGATCTAAAAACCAATTGGGTAACTTTTCTTGTAAATTATTATATGCCACAGAAAATGCGGAATTTTTTTTGAACCCATCTTCAGAAATATGTGCATCATAGTTAGATATTGATAGTGTTTCCAGCTTGTAAGACGTCATTTAGTTACTCGTCACCAGAGCCGAGGGCACTAAGACCTACGTCGCACAGAAGCCACAATCTACAAGGTTCTATAGTTGAAGAGCTGCCAAAGGGAGAAGTTTCCTGCCTGCGAGGTAACGGGGTTGTTGGAGCTCGTTAGAGGGCCGTGTGGAGTTGAAAAGAAATCTCAAAGTGAGATAGGTTGGACTGTTTTCAATATGGCTGCACTTTTAGAAATATTTGATCCTGATGATATCTTTTTCATAAGGAATAGTGGTTTTATTAATGACCACGATTATCAATAGATTCTATATGTTCTAAAACAATGTGAGACTAAAAACTCACGAGTTCTTTTTCAGGAAGAATGTGAAGAGGAACAAAGTGTTGAAGATCAATGGGACGAGTCAGATGAAGCTAATTGCAAATATGTGGCAGAAGAAAACAAAACTGATGAGAATTGAAATTGTAATGATCCCATATTTGATTGTGAAACTGAAGATGCAATGATGGGTGATGAATGTGTGCCTCTAACTGAAATTTGTGATGATGAAAATGCATCCATTATTATTGAACCTGAAATTTTTCCTAATGCAGAAATCAAGTTTGATGAGATTTATATACCTCATGGTGAGTGGATCAATTTGATGATTGAAAAACATCTTATTGATGAATTACTGTTTAGTGAGAAGAAAGGCTTATCTTCACAAACAGATCAAATGCAGAAGATGCCTGCAAAACTGAGTGAAGAGGTCAAAGGCATAATTGTGACAACAGAAAGGGATAAAGTAGCGAGAGATGGTGAAATGAAAGCTCTCCTGAAGAAGCAGGAATATAAAAATAAATGTGGCCCTCTTTATAAATCGAACATCGTTCTTTGTGTAGATGTTGGGAGGCAAGAAACATCAACAAATTTTGAAGAAGAATTGAAGTTTCTTGAAGCATGGCTGGAAACACCATGTCTTTATGAAGTTAACAAAGAATTTGCATTAATAAATGGTGAATACATCATCGTTGGTGTTCAAATAGTGGACACCAGAAATAGTGAGAAGGAAAATTCTCTTATCCAGCTTGCCATAATTCTGAGAAGGATGAGAACAAGAATTAAAGTGTTCCTTTACAAGGGAAGAAATGAGGTGAAGATACATCACTATCTCATGTTGAGGAAAGAATATGAAGCCTCGACTCAAGATAAATAAGCATGGACTCTCAAGCAAGAAGACAAAAATGAAAACTCTGTTGCCAAGTTTTTTCATGTGTTTAATTGTAAGCCTACCTGAGACTAGACCAGCAAGCAAGTGTTATTGTTCAGTACCCTTTCTCCATTAAGGGGGAGTGTTGGAGATAATGGAGAAATCTAAACCTAGAACGTTGTTATAGTGATGATAGGATTGGGACTCTAACTTTAGATTTAAGATCCTAATATTTAGGGAGTGGTTCAAACTACCTCATTGTGTGAAAGCCTATACGTACTAGGTTGTTCTCCACATAGAAACATAACATGTATTGCATGAGTGTGTGTACACTCTCCAGGTATCTCACTTGGAGAGCCATTTAGTTAATGCATTTTTTCAGTTTTTATCAAATCTTTGCACAATCGAAGTGCCCTAGGATTTTTTCAAGGAAACCAATTTAAATAACACAAATCAAGATTTCACCTCAAATTTTCCACTTGATTCTGACACCAAAATATCCAAAAAATCACACTAATCACAATAAAAATCCAAAACCCATTCCATAAGGTTATATGAAAAAAATCCTTAAATGGCTGTGTAATAAGCAATCTTTAGCACATAGATTTATTTGGAAACTAATTAGGGATAAATCTTTTAAGTTCTGCGCTCAAATGTTCACATTACATTCCTACAACATGGTGATAATATCCACCAGGTCTGACACCTAAGAAATTTTCAAGTATTTCAGTTAACAACGCTCAGGTTGAGAGGTTAACTCCATGTTCAACCACCTCTCACCTCATTGTAACTTGACACGTTTAGACTAATGCCTTATCTACTCCTTTGTCTGCTTTGTTTGAATTAAATAACCACCATTTGTGGAAGGGAAAGTAAAAATGTGATAGAATTTGATTTCATGTAGATGGAATCAAAATATTTATAAATCATTGTTTTAAGACTTTTCCCTGAAAAACTCTTTTGGTGTTTTTAATTTTAAACTTGTTCCCATTTATCCTCTACGGCGAGGTTTAGAAAATTTTCGGTAAACAAATTAAAAAAAAAAAAATTATTTTAATAAATTACTCATTCTGTAGGGAGTTTGTTTTTATAATTTTTTTTTATAAAAACATCTAATTATACCATGCCATCTTATAAATCCTCTTTGATGGCATAAATCCCCTTGATATAAGGGAAAACTAGGACATTTACATTATTTATCCTTATTAATCGTCTTCAAACAAATTGAAACCATGACAAATGAAAACCAAGAACATAGCTATCAACACCATCACTAAAAGAATTAAAGGTGAATTAAAGGTGCTTGAGGTATAGGAATTAAATTCTCATTGAACATTAAATACTAAATCTTGTCATAATCCCCATTCAAAATGTTTGGAAGTAAAAAAAGGCTGTTTGCATTGGTCTATGACATGATAACATATGATATTATATAATGGATTTATCAAGTGACAGGATAGTTGGGTTTGGTTCCAATTTTCTTAAATGATTGAAAACCAGTTATAATTCAAATTAAGTTGACCAAAATACGAGTTTTAGGTTAGAATTTTATACTTGAATAATTATTTTATTAGAATTTATTAATTTTAGATTATTAATTTTATATCATATCATTAGTAATTGTATTACAATTAAATGATGTAATTGGCATTAAATTACTAATTTTTGAAGTTGACAAATAATTGATAGAGTTAAATAGTAGCAATACTCATAAGTTAGATAAGTATACCTTAGATTCAAATCATGTTTTGAAAGATCTTTTATTCTATAATAAATCATGTGTATGTAGTTGTTTAAATAAATATAGAGAACCAGCATTTTCTACATTTTGTTTATTTGTTGTGTGTTTGATTTTTATTTTTGAATTAGAGCTTGATGTGAGAGGTTGTGAGAAAGAAGTTTTTTTTGTGAGAAGAGTACATGATGGTGGTGGAGTGATAGCACAATTGGTCAATTTGAGGTAATTGATACTCTAAATAAGCTCTTTTTATTTATTTTTTAATTAGTCATGTGAAATATAATGGATTCCTATTTAAATGAAATAAAATAAGTGGGATGGATTGAATTATATAAATTTGGAGATTACATGGGAAATTGTGAGTTTATTAAAATCTAAACTAGTTTCTCTAATAGCCTTAGTTAAACATTATAGGAGAAGAAAAACAAAGAAAAATATTCTCGTGAGAATGTTTATCAACAACATTATCATTCCATACATAAGTGAATGGAAGACATCAACATTACCATTCCTTATATAAGGGAATGAAAAACATCAACTAAGACATGGGAGATATCAAAATGTTTGAAAAACAAGCTTACTTCAATTTAAGGGGAAGAAAATTAAAATATTACCAATTATCAGTCTAGATTTGAAGATTTAAAACTTAAGTTGGATGGTAATGGTGATAAGTTATCAAGTCGTGATTTAGTTATTTTACCATTAAATGCTATGTTGCATAAATGTTAAGTATTTATCAAAAATATTGTAGAAAGATAGAAACCAACTTGGTTTGATGACTTGAGAAGGATCCTTATGCAAGAAGAGGAAAGTGGAGAAAGTATTAGTTGTAGATTTCTAAAATTGATATCAATTGTTTATGGTTAAATCCAAGAAACCATACACAGGAAGGACATGGGTTAAGAGAAATGGAAGAAAAATTGATATGAATTTGTATCAAGTTAGGGTTTCATCAAGGATAGCTATTAGATGTAAAAGAATCGAACATGTAATTATTGTAGTATGTTTGGGAAATATTCTTCTAACTATAGGATAAATAAGTTTAATGCGTCCAAATATAGAAGAATTCAAGAAGAATTTGTTGATAGAAAAGCTGAGTTAAGTAATGAACTAATATAAAGTTACTTATTTTAGATGTATCCCTATCGATAGAAGTATTTGATTGTAATTAGAGGTTCATAAATTCGAAAGAATATATTTATATTAGTTGCAATAGATAATATTCTAAAACATATCATCAGAAAACTAATAGTACTAAAATATATCTAGGTGATGATAAATATGAATAACTAAAAAGGATATGGTGACGCCTATATATATTTTCCATATTTTCATGTGAACCAAATTTATATAACATGGATTTGGAAAAATGTACTCTCAATTTTATAAATCATAGATCAAGGTTTAAAAAATCACTATGAATTCGTAGCTAAAGGAACGATAGTTAGAGGCCTATACACAATTAATTTTATTATTGAAAGTCATCAAACTTTGTTATTTAGAAGTGTGACTACATAAGAAATTTGGCACTTAATATATGGATATATAAATTTCGATATCTAGTTATAGCATAAGGAGATAAAGGTGTTCTAATTTTTAAGAATATGCATGTTGAAGGTGGGGATTATGCACTAGGAAAATAACATAGAAATGGATTTCGAATAAGGAAAACAAATAAAAGAAATATTTTCTTGAAATAGTGCATACTGGTATCTGCTCCAATGTGAACTAAATCACTTGCATGAACTTCCTATTTTATATATTTGTTGATGATATAACTAAGTTTACATGGATCTATTTGTTAAAAAAGAAAGTGGCAATTTTGAATACTTGAAAGAGTTTATAAATTTCGTTGAAAAAAAATAGCCATAGATATCAAAATGCTTAGATCATATGTAGTGGAAATATACAATTGAATGAAATTATGAATGTACTATCAAAGAGTGGAATTTATTGATAGTGCATGGTTCCACATACCCCTCAAAAAAACCTTATGATTGAGGGGAAATAATAAACCATAGTAGAGCATACTAGAGCATGCTTAAAGATAATAATCTCCCTAATAATTTGTAGCATGAAGTTTTAAGTACAACTATGTATTTACAAACTAGAATTATGACCAATTTCTTGGGGCATAAAATTATTCAATGAAACATGGAATGATATCATCATTTATTAATCATTTGATATTTTTTCATACTAAGGAATTTTTCCACATCATAACAGAGAATAGAAGAAATGTTAATCCAATGTGATTCCAATGTATTTCCATTGGTTATTGAGTTGCCAATAAACGTTACAAAATGTATGATGATTTTAACCATAAAGTCTTTACAAGTTGGGATGTTATATTTCATAAGTATGCAATCAAAATAGTTAATATATAATGAAAGTTGTTTTTGAAGGAATTGAAAGTGCAAAAGTAGAAGAAAGTGTGGATCGACAAGTTAGTGGTGAAGATCAAAGTGGTATTGAAGCTACAATAAATAAGAGTACGCCAATTAGCGTAGCTACTACACCAAGGTGTGAGGCATTGTAAATATCAATAATGAAAAGAAAATAAAAATCAACTATGAATATTATGCTTAACATGTCAAGTCATGGGAGTCGAAGTACCTTTAGATTCTAAGAAAACAAAGGAGCATAAAGAATAGATAAACGTTATGGAAAATAAATATGATTGCATATTAAAAAATGAAAGTTGAGGATGAACTAGATTGCTAAAAATAAGGTTCCTATAGGGTCAAATGTGCGTATAAATATAATTTGATTTTGATGGCAGTATAGACAAGTTTGATGTTAGATTGGTTGCAAAACAATACTTACAAAAGAAATGAATTAGATTATGATGACACATTTGAATCTATAGGTAAAATGAACAGCACTAGACATGTAATTTTGTCATCTACTAACCACAATTGGCACCTACAATAGATGGATGTCAAGACAACATTTTTGAATGGTGAATTGAGAGAAGAAGTGTACCTTCTTCAACTAGAAAGTTTTGTAAAGTGGGGATTGTAAAATGTTGTATTGAAGTAAAACACTAGATGGTTTCAAACAACCTCCAAAGTCACATGTATATACAAATTCATAACTTTTTATTCAAGAAAGGATTCACAAAAAGTAAAAGTGATCCAAAATATTTACAAAGAGAAAGAAGAACACGAGAATGTTTATTTCAATTCATTGTAAGTTAACAATTTAATCATATCAATAAATATCAAAAGACAAGAATTTGAAATGAAGTATATTGGAAAAATGTACAACTATTTATCCATTGATGTATAGAGGGAAGATGGTAAAACATTGATCACTCAAAGTAAATATTAAAACAAGGAACTATTAAGAGATTCAATATGAATGACTGAAAGAAATTTTTTACTCCATTATAGAAGAATGTTAAGTTTCACATTGAAGATGATAGAAAATAAGTAAATGGTACTTTATATAGATATTTAGTGGTAATTTTAAATTATTTAACCATAAAAGTACTTTGTAAAAAAAAAGGAAATGCTAGAAAAATTATTTGTAACAATAACACATAAAACAAATTAACGTTGTCCTAGAAAACTCATAAATTGAAAAATAGGTCAATGGATATATTATTATCTTATGTATTAAATGCAACAATTCCTTGAGTTAAATGCAGCCATGTAGCCAAACAACATGGCCACACCAAGTGAGTGCTTTGCTAAACTGACCTACATTACACTCGATAATCCCCAGCCTTTTCAAAAATTTGTCACATGTAATGCATGGGTTGCAATAGGACATGATACCAAAACCATGTGCCTGAAAGCATCCACTATGGACCTCAAACCTTAGACTCTGTCACTAAGTCAATTTTACCTTAACATTGTACTATTTAAATTTGACTAAGGAAATCCAAATGCTCTCCTCTCATATCACCTAGGTATACTCAAATACTTTATAGGAGGGGTACTGATCCAAGGGATACAAAATATGCTAAGAATAAGATTACTCAAATTCTCTCAAAACTAGCGCCAAATTATAGATCTCATCGTTATGAATCCAACGATTCTTAAATTGTCTCAATTGAACATCTTATGAGGAAGTTACCATGTTCTAAAGTTTTTGGTGAATAACAAAAAAGTCAACTTACGGGCTAGACTAATTTTTGTATGGATACCACGTGGCAGTCTATACACTAAAATGGTGTTGATTTTAGCAGGATGACTGAGAAATATAGAGCCAATCAGAACATGACATGTGGCCCAATTGTACAGAGGCATATGGCATGTTTTGATTGGTTGGAGGGGATTTGGTTCAAGCCAATCTTAGAATGAACCATGTCCCAATCACAGGGCACCACATGGCACTCTAAATAAGGCCAAAATTTGGTTTATACATTGGGTGAGCCTCCAAAAGGTTCAATCCCAGGACCGTGATATTGAAAACTCCCTGCAATACCAACACATCGCATTAGTTCTTATTTTACCATGGTCGGCAAGCTCTATTTAAGGTTGACCAAGGGTGTTGTTGGGGGAAGGGTCGGGCCGATGGGTGTACCTGGGCCCAACCCTATGCGATATTATGGTTTCATTGACCTTGGCGTAAGGTGGAGAGGGCGGGGCATGTGACGCCTTGCCCATGCAGTGACACATGGCTCTATTACAATGTGTGACCATCGACGGGAGCTACGGGAGGGGTAGATGCGCGCTACCTTGCTTGCGCCTAGCTCACAGTCTTATTAATTGATAGGTGACCAAGAGTGGGATCGGGAAGTGCATGGCCTATGGCCCCCACCCGACAATGATATTATTGCCATGTGGTTGACTAGAAGCATGAAAATAGGGGCACAGGTTTGGTTGACCATTTGACAATTTGCACGAAAATTGTTGGGGATTGTGGGTCAAACCCGCCACCTACAGTTGTGAAAATTTCACCTTCCAACACCGCTAAAGACCAGTTTCATTTCCAATTTTGCAGATAAGGCAAATTTTCATAACAGTTAACTGAGAAATGGAGAAGAAGGGCTAACTTGATCATTTTTTAATTTTTTTCAGCCCAAGAAGAGCCTACACATGGTTTTGGGTGTTCTCGACACAATGGCAGTGTTATGTTTGTAAGTGAAGCATTGTATGTCGATGTATTTCACATTTGAGCACATAATTTAAAGGGCCAACGTTGGAAGCTGGACCTGGAGACGTAGCTTAGGAGGGGTGAACTATGTCATCAAATTGTTGTGTTGTGATGGTGCATGTTGTCTATTTTTAAGTGTTAAAATATGCAAAAATTAACTTAATTTGTGTGCTTCTACAATATCGATCCATTGTCCATAAGACATACACTAGCTTGCAAAAATTTATATGAGACCTTCAATTTTAATTTCATATCAGTTTGGTATCAGAGCATGGTTTGTATTAAGGTTTGATATATTTTACAAGTCTTTTTCTTGAATGATTACAAGGTCTAAATTGAAAAGAGGAGGAGGAGTGCTTGAAGAACGAAACCATCAAATTAGTTCAAGGCGGCAACAAACTCCAATAGTCATGGCATATGAAGAAAGACAAGATTTGATGTCTCAGGATGAGAAAGATTTTAGATATCTCTGAGATGCTGAAAGTGATGTACAATGAGAGGAAAACAAGGTTGTTGTTAGAAAATTATATGATCCAAATGGAAAATGGCATCAACCCATGGTACTCAGCCACCCATATTATTCATCGACCCATGGAATTTACCCATGGTATTGTAAATGGCATCTGCCCATGGTATTGTAAAATCCACCCATGGTATTCATTCACCCATGGAATTGACCCGTGGTATTGTAATTGAAAAATACTATAAGTAACAAGTCACATTTTGTAAAAGGACAGATTGTTCGCCACAATGTAGCCTTTACAATTCAAAGGCATGTAGCCACCACATCTCTTCTCAGAGATAAGCTACTATCACCCTAGCTGGTTTATTTCCACTTCTATTTGCAAGCATATTTCAGTATTTTATAGTCATGAAATGAAGTATTATTTCCGTTGCATCTTTGTCTATATGGTGATCTCTGTATTTTGTTGCGTTCTTGTTTAAATCTGGATCAGTGGTATCAGAGTAGGTTATGATTCCATGGGAATGAGGGTTTGATGCATATTTCAGTTTAAAATTTTGCAACAATATTCAACAAACTTCAGGCATGTGCTACAACCTCCACAGAGCACTTTCTTGGGTTATGCGGGAAGAATTTTTCTTTTTTCATTTTTTTGCAGGAATTTTTTGGGTGGCGACTTTACAGATCATATCTGAAACATTTGGTACAAAATTTACAAAAAAAAATACCCGATCTGGATTCCTCTCTAAAAATCACCCAATTTAAAAAAAAAAATGGGTTGAATCGGAGTTCGGATGTGGGAGATATTTCTAATTTAAAATCAGCTATTTTATCAGAATTTTTGTGATGACGGAACTGTTGCAGCGCGAATCTGAGATCTCAAAGTGTCCAAATAAGAATTTCCAACTCATGGGAAGATGCAAAATGATCCTTCTACTTCCAAAAACAGGTTATAATAAATATTCTGAGTTATATTGACTGAGTTATGCCCATTTTAATTCTGGAGCAGCATTCGGAGTGGGTTCCCATTTGAGACATGCCCTCCCACCCCACTTTAGTAGGCACCTGCTTCACCTTCATCAATTTCAACATAGCAGCATTTGGCTTGGGTTATTTGGAGATGTCCCCTCCCACCCCAGCCTATGTAGCCACTTGCTACTTCATCAGCAACCAACATCATGGTTATGGGTCAGCCACATAAAATCCTTCTCATCGAAGTCCATTTGCTAGGCCGCACACTGTCAGAATCACAGTTGGTCACAAGCATTACAGGGTATCTCTATCCTCGGATCTTCGTTTATCAGAGTTTTGGGTTAACCACATAAAACCCTTACCTTCAGTGGCTCTTCATATTCAACAAAGGCTTCACAGGAGGGAACTTTACGCAATGGGCACCATTGCTTCTTAAGGAGGGAGGAATGATCCAAATGGAAAATGGCATCAACCCATGATACTCATCCACCCATATTATTCATCGACCCATGGAATTTACCCATGGTATTGTAAATGGCATCCACCCGTGGTATTGTAAAATCCACCCATGGTATTCATTCAACCATGGAATTGACCTGTGGTATTGTAACTGAAAAATACTATAAGTAACAAGTCACATTTTGTAAAAGGACAGATTGTCTACCACAATGTAGCCACCACATCTCTTCTCAGAGATAAGCTACCATCGCCCTAGCTGGTTTATTTCCACTTCTGTTTGCAAGCATATTTTAGTATTTTATAGTCATGAAATGAAGTATTATTTCCGCTGCATATCTGTCTTTATGGTTACCTCTGTATTTTGTTGCATTCATGTTTAAATCCAGATTAGTGGGTTTTAATAAAAAGTTTCTTTGTGGTTTTGTTTATTGGGTATTCTCCTATTTTTCTTCTGGCAATCAAGTCTTCAGATCTTGGGGGTCTCTCCTCCCAAGATCCATTTCAATCCTTTAGATCTTGGGGGCCTCCTCCCAAGATCTGAATCATTATATATTGCAGAGCAATGGAACACATAGAAAATTGCAGAAATATAAACACAGAAAAAACATAAAACCAGAGAGACATAGATATACGTGGTTCACCCAATTTGGGCTATCTCCACCCCGAACAACCAGTCCTTCCTTTATATTATCCATCAAAATGAAGAGACACAACCTACATCAGATCCACTGTAATATCCTCTGTTTTCTCTCACAGTCTCACCTCTCTATTTCTCGCTCAGAGAATACACATCTATTACACAACCTCAAATACAATGCCCTAATACAAAAAGAGGGGTTGCCTTCTAGTGCAGAAAACCCTAAACTAAACATAAGTTATACCGTCAGATCATCGGCCTAATGAACAACCCACATTGACTAGAAATTACTATACTTTTACAAGGAAATTTTACATCTGTTTTTAGCTTCAGGGGCACTACCCTTGAAACCCCCACCCGGGGACTTCTGGCGCCCATACCCCCCAGGCGAGGGGGATTGGCCCACCCGAACCCCCCGCGGGTCAACAAGCCCCCCCCGCCCCCCCCCGCCACCCCCCCGCATGGAGGGGTGTACAAACTTCCTGGGGTATACATCTGGCTAAAACGAAGACCTCTAAATAGTCATGCTCCACACCCAACAATCTCCCACTTGGAGAATGATTGTAGCAACTCCATCGCTCCTTCATTTGCTGAACAATGACTCCTCTTTGGACCGGGTTGTTTCTCATCTCCATCATCATCCTTGAGACCAATTGAAACTGAGCATATTCTCAGTTTATCCCTGGTTACAACTTTTGTTAGCATATCTATAGGATTTTGGCTAGTGTGTATCTTTTCCAGCTTCAACTCTCCATCTTTCAACACTGATCGTATGAAATGGTACTTGAGTTATATGCGTTTAGTCCTAGAATGAAATGCTGAGTTCTTTGGAAGATGAATGGCACTTTTTCTATCACTGTATAATGTGCCCATATCATGCTTCTTATCCAATTCACCCATAAACCTTTGTAACCAAATCATTTCTTTACTAGCCTCTGTGCCAGCAACATACTCTACTTCTGTTGTTGAAAGTGCAACAACAGTTTGGATTTTTGAAACCCAACTGACAGTTGTTCCACCTACAGTAAATACATATCCTATGGTGATCCTCCTGTTATCTCTGTCACCTGTCATATCAGCATCAACATATCCTTGTAGAGAAATGTTTGAACCACCAAAGCATAATGCTTTATTTGTGGTACCTTTCAAATATCTGAGAATCCATTTCACTGCCATCCAATGTTTCTTTCCTAGATTGTTCATGTACCTGCTTACAACTCCAACTGTATGTGCAATATCAGGCCTTGGGCAGACCATTGCATACATTAAGCTTCCAACTACTGATGCATACGGAACTTTAGACATATAATCCATGTCTTCATGGGTCTTTGGGCACATTTCCTTACTAAGTTTGAAATGGCTAGCAAAAGGTGTACTAACAAGTTTTGCATTGTGCATATTAAATCTTTTCAACAGCTTTCGTATGTACTCATTCTGAGACAATGTTAATTTGCTATTTTTCCTGTCTCTAGTTATTCTCATACCAATGATTTGTTTGGTAGCTCCCAAATCCATCATTACAAATGAATTTTCCAATTTGCTTTTGAGCACATTTATTTCCTGCATGTTAGACCCTATAACAAGCATGTGATCTACATACAATAACAATATAATATAGTTGTCATCATTTTTCTTTTTCAGATAAACATAATCATCAGAGTGACATCTAGTATAACCTTGTTCAGACTAAACTTGTCAAATTTTAAATACCACTACCTTTGAGCCCGTTTTAAGCCATACAAGCTCTTCTTCAACCTGCACACTAGTTTCTCCTTCCCTTTTACCTGATATCCTTGTGGCTACTGCATATATATCTCTTCCTCCAAATCTCCATGGAGAAAGGCTGTCTTTACATCTAACTACTCAAGATGAAAATCTTCAACTGCTAGTAGTCTTAAAATAGTTCTGATTGAAGTCATTTTAACAACAAGAGAAAATATTTCATCAAAATCAATACCTTTCTTCTGTGCAAACCCCTTCACCACAAGTCTAGCTTTGTACCTTTGCTTTCCTCCATCTTCTTCCTTCAGCCTATAAACTCGTTTATTCTTCAATGTAGTTTTTCCTGCAGGCACCCTGACTAAGTCCCAAGTCTGGTTATGCATTAAAGAGTCCATCTCTTCTTCCATGGCTACCTCCCACTTCTTCCTGTTCACAACCTGCGTTGCTTCTTCATAACATTCGGGTTCACTAGAATCAGTTAACAATAAATAATATAATGAAGGAGAGTATCGTTCAGGGTGTACCCTTATCCTGGTAGATCTTCTAACACCACTTTCAAGTGTTTGGTTTGCCTATTGTTGTTGTGGTGGTTGCTGTTGTTGTGGTTGTTGATTATTATTATTTTCAGGCACCTTTACTTTTTCAGTGATTTCATCAAGAACTACGTATTCCTTGTTTTCGTTTTCCTGTTTCTTTTCCTGCAACTGATTCTTATACAAGACCCTTTCATTGAATATTACATATCTGCTCCTAATGATTTTGTGATTTTCGTAATCATATCAACGATAACCAAAATCATTTACACCATATCCAATAAAGGTACATTTCTTTGACTTTGTCTCAAGCTTTGCTCTATTTTCTTTATTAATATGGACAAAGGCCTCACAACCAAAAGGCTTTAAAAAAGAGTAGTTTACCTCTTTACTTGCCCATGCTTCCTCTAGAACGCCACCATCGAAGGAACTTGAAGGCCCTCGGTTAATTAGATAAACAACAGTATCTACAGTATCTACAGCATCTGCCCAAAATTGTAAAGGCAATCCTGCATGCAATCTCATGCACCTTGCACGCTCCATGATTGTTCTGTTCATCCTTTCTGACACACCATTTTCTTGTGGTGTTCTTGGACCTGTCTTCTCTCTACGAATTCCATGCTCTGAACAATACCTATCAAACTCTTTGCTACAATATTCACCTCCATTTTCTGATCTGAGACACTTCAATTTCTTTCCTGTCTCAATCTCAACCAAAGTTTTCCATTTCTTGAAAGTATCAAATACATCAGATTTATTCTTAATACAATAAATCCAAGTTTTTCTAATTGCATCATAAATAAAAGTAACATAATAATGAGAGCCACCGGGAGATGATACCTGAGCAGGTCCCCATACATCTATATGCACAATCTCTAATTTTTCGCTCTTCTTTTCTTTCCCAACTCTAAGAAATCTGACTCTCTTCTTCTTTCCGTAAATGCAATTTTCACAGAAGTCCAAATCAACAATCTTCAAACCCGGCAACAAATTCCTTGAGTGAAGAATCTTCATCCCCTTTTCACTTATGTGTCTGAGCCTATGATGCCATAATGATACATCTACTCCTTTGGAAGTTAAAGCATTAAGAGAGTTAGAAATACCATTGCATAAATACAATGTACCAACCTTTTCGATTTTTTCTATTACCAGGGCTCCTTTGGTTACCTTCCAGGATTTATCTATGAAATTTTTCACACAACCTTCACCGCCTAACTGCCCTGTTGAAATCATATTTTTCTTCAGATCTCGAACATGCCTTACTTCCTTTAGTAGCCATTGGTTTCCATTCTGCTGTTTTATAAGAACCTTACCCATTCCAACAATTTTATAGGGTTTATCATCACCCAAACGGACTTGTCCAAAATCTCCTTGAACATAGTAATGAAAAAATTTCTTATCAGGCGTGGCATGGAATGAGGCCCCTGAATCTACCACCCGGGAATTAGTAATGTTTTCGAAAGAAAGAACCAAAGCATCTTGTAACACCTCACCTATCACATTTGATTCATGATTGTTTTCTTGTTGTGCATCTCCTTCTCTTCCATTCTGAGATCTATAGTCTTTCTTTAGGTTTCCTTTCTTTCCTCATTTCTAGCACACTATCCCCGATCTGGACTTGGATCTACCTTTCCTTGATTTTTTGCAATATCCTGAGCTCCTTCCTCTTTCCATTTTTCTTCCCCTAGACTCTGCACTCAAAGAATTACCCAATGTCTCACCGGAGCTTTTCTGTCGCATTTCCTCGCTAAGGATAGCACCGACAACATCATCAAACTTTGAAGTACTAGATCCAAAAACAGAGTTACTAATGGCCATTACTAAACCATTCCAAATTTCTAACTTGGAATGGAAGTTTACCCCTACAAAACATAACTAACTTGTAACAGTATTAAAATCATTTAAATGGTCTGCAACAGATCCACCTTCAAACACCTTCATAGTAAATAATTGTTTCGTAAGAAATACCTTGTTTGAGGCCGAGGGTTTTTCATATAGTTTCTCTAACGCCTTAATCAAACGCTCTATTATTCTTTCCTTCGAAATGTTGAAGACGAATTATGTTGCGAGGCACAACCATACTATTCCGAGAGCCTTTCTATTGAGAAGGTTCCATTCTTCATCTGTCATACCCGTCGGCATCTTTGTTTTTCTGCTCAATGGTAGGTACAAATCTTTTTGATATAGATAATCTTCCATCTGCATCTTCCACAAGGAGAAGTTTTGGCCATTAAATTTCTGGACCCTAAACTTACCATATTCTGCCATTGCTCCCGCTTGATCGAGGAACCTTTCTTTCCTGCGAGTTTATCAACCAAATAGACCTTCAGCTCTGATACAAGTTGTTCGAAAATTATATATTACAGAGCAATGAAGCACATGTAAAATTGCAGAAATATAAACACAGAAAATGCATAAAACGAGAGAGACACAGATATACGTGGTTCACCCAGTTTGGGCTACGTCCACCCCAAACAGCCAGTCCTTTCTTTCTATTATCCAACAAAATGAAGAGACACAACCTACAGCAGATCCACTATAATATCCTTTGTTTTCTCTCACAGTCTCACCTCTTTATTTCTCAATCAGAGAATACACATCTATTACATAGCCTCAAATACAATGCCCTCATACAAAGAGAGGGGTTTCCTTCTAGAGAAAAAAACCCTAAACTAAACATAAGTTCTACTATCAGATCATCTACCTAATTAATGGCCCAGATTGACTAGAAATTACTATACTTTTACAAGGCAATTATCCATCTGTTTTTAGCTTTGGGGGCGCTGCCCCCGAAACCCCTGTCGGGGGACCACTGGCCCACAGACCCCCAAGCCGGGGGGGATCGCCCCGCCCGAATCCCGAAGGGGCACAAGTTCCTGCCCCCCCTGGCGTGGGCAGGGTGTACAAACTTCCTAGTGTATACATCTCGCTGAAACAATGACCTCCAAATAATCATGCTCCACACCCAACAGTTGCATGGAGAAGGTTATAATAAACCAAAAGATAATGGTGGTTATGGGAGAAAGCCTCCACCTCGACCTCCTCCTAAACCTCTATACTCATCACCTTCTTCACCTCCTTCATCTCATAAACCTACTACTCCTCCATCTCCAAAAGGACATGCTAAGTCTCCTTTCACTAAGCTTGATGTCGAGTTTGAATTGTCTATATGTACAATGGGGAAGTAAATGCTGAAAAGTTAGATAATTGGGTTTGTCAAATTGAAGTCTATTTGCAAGATTCAAAACATTGATGATGATGTCAGTAATATCTAGCTTGCTTCTCTTCACTTGGAAAGTGCAACCCTCATCTGGCGGGAGACCAGAACTTAAGAAGATTTGAAGAAAAGTGGTAAAATTATCTCTTGAAGGAATAATTTTATAGTTTCATTAAGAAGACAATTTTATCCATTAGCTCACAAGCAAAAAAATATTATGGATTGGAAAATTTTTAGACAAGCTAAAGGTGAGAGTGTCCAAAGTTGCACACAAGAATTTAGAAGAAGAGCTTTAATCTTGGGTGTTGATTTTTCTTCACAAGATGCTCTCCTTAAATACATAGGTGGATTACACAGTTATTTCAAACATATTGCACTTATGTTTAATTCCACCAATCTAGATGAAGTATGTTTTCAGGCAACTCATTTAGAATCAATAGGAAAGAATGTTCCTCAAGGGACTAGCAAGAAACCTTCTAAATTTGGAGACAAAGGAAAGGGAAAGTTTAAAGGAAAAGGAAAAAATATTACTACTGCCAAAAAAGAGGGAGAGAAGCTTGCCTACAAAAATTGTTCAAAAGAAGGCCATTATAAAGATTGTTGTTGGAAATTACATCAAGAAATGAAACCAACAAAGTTCAATAAGGGGAACAAAATATTGTTGCTACAACTCAACAAGATCTAGGATCTGATTTAGGTGATGAAACCCAAAAGACTTCCATGGGAATGAAAGGTAAAACTTCTAATGCAAGTACTAGTTCTTCTAGCAAGCGTATTGAATCTCAAAATGATAAAGAAAGAAGTGAGATTTTCCATATCAGGGTCATTACAAAACATACAAAGGTTGATACATTATTTGATAATGGATCCCAATTCAATATTACCTCTAAAGCAATTGTCAAGAAACTTAATTTAGAAACTACACCTCATGTTAAACCTTACCCTTTGAATTGAAGTGAGCTTTTCCATATCAGGGTCATTACAAAACACACAAAGGTTAATACATTATTTGATAGTGGATCCCAAGTCAATATTATCTCTAAAGAAATTGTCAAGAAACTTAATTTAGAAACTACACCTCATGATAAATCTTACCCTTTGGATTAGCTATGTGATGCTGCCAAATTACAAGTGACAAGAAAATGTAAACTCAAACTCACCATCACTGCTAATTTTATAGATGAGGTAGAGCTTGATTTTGTGCCACTTTATATTTGCAGGATTGTTTTAGGGAGTCCATAGTTGTAGGCCGAAAAGCTGAAATCTGTCGTCATGAGAAAAAATATCATGTTTTTAAAGATAGAGTTAAGTATATTGTTAGAGCACATAGAAAGAAGATGAAATTATGTCTTGTTAGTGTTGGTCATATGAAAATGCTTGTAAATACTGGAAAGAATTTTGTGTTGTTGATGATTAAAGTTAAAGATACTGTTGAATCTAAAATTTTTCCAAGATGTGATTCTAAACTCAATCATGAATTAGTTGAAGTTGTTAACACTTATAACAAGATGTTTCAGGAACCTGAAGGCTTACCTCCAAAAAGAGGAATTCGGCATGAGATTCACTTGCAGTGGGATGCACTACTTCTAAATACTGACATGTATAGAATGTCAATTTTGTAGAATGCAGAGAATAAGAAGAAAATTCAAGAGCTTCTTGAAAAGGGGGCCATTAGGCCTACCACATCTCCTTGTGGATCTCTTATTGTCTTGGTTCCAAATAAATGCAGGCATGGTGCTTGTGTGTGGATTTATGAGCTTTGAACAAGATCATGGTAAAGAATTCCTATCCTCTTTCATGCATTAATTATTTTCTAGATCAGTTAAAGGAATTTATTTACCTTACTAAGTTGTATTTGAGAAGCGATTATCATCAGATAAGTACTATTGAACATGATATTTGGAAAACTACTTTGAAGACAAAACAAGTTTGTTTGAATGGTTAGTTATGTTGTTTTGGTTTTGCAATGGACCTGCCATATTCATTGGAGTTAGGAATGATGTGTTGCGACCATTCCTTGATTATTTTTACATAGTCTACTTAGATGATATTTTGATTTTCAGTAAGACTCGTGAAGAACATGTGAATCATGTAAAAAAAGTTCAAGATGTCTTGAAAAAGGAAAATTTGTATTTGAAGATGTCTAAATG